>JABUQX010067069.1:0-67500 GCA_015478945.1 Trachelipus rathkii | reverse complement strand
ATGGGGATTAAGGGGGATATAGCAAAAGGGTTCTTCCCATACAGGTTTCTAACTTTAGCAAATATAAATTACAAGGGGGTTATTCCAGAGAGAGATGTATTCGAAGTCGATAGAATGAATGATGCAGAGAAACGTGAATTTGATGCATGGTATAAAACTTTTGAGAATCGTGAATATGATATAAAAGCCGAATGTGTGAAATACTGTATACAAGATGTAAAGATTTTAAGACAGAGTTTTGAAAAGTTCAGGAATATGTTCAGGACACATTTTAAAATAGATTGTTTGAATGAATGTAGCACCATCGCCGCTTTATGTTTCAAAGTGTTTAAAATGCATTATATGAAAGAAAAGTCTATCGCTCACATCAGTAGAGAAGACGATGGTCACTATTCGTTTGCAGGGATTAAATGGTTAACTTTCATGGAATTTTATATGGGTCATTATATAGAACATGCAAGGAATGGAGGCGAGCGTAAGTTTAAGATTCGAAATAAATATTTACAACCTGACGGGTACGTTGAAGTACCTTGTACAGAGTATAGATCAGTTAATGGGGATGCGTTTGTAAGGCTTAGACAGATCCATGTAGATGTACAGTTGAGAGATTTGAATGCATTGAATTGGCTTACCATGGATAAGGTTAACATGAAGAAAGTGGTATATTTGTATCATGGATGTGTATGGCACGGGCATCAGAGCTGCGAGAAAGGAAAAAAAAAGATCCATAAGGGGATATCTAGTCTTGATCGATACAGGACAACTATGTTACAGGAAACCTCATATAAGAATGCAGGATATGAAGTTATACGTGTATGGGAATGTGAATGGGAAAAAATGATGGTTGAATGTGATGTAACTGTTGTGAACGGGGATGAAGAACGGATCTTGAAATTAGGGAAATATGTGAATGAAATAGGTCAGGAACCTGCAAATAAAGTATTGCGTATCGGGGAGGCGCTGTATGGAGGTCGTACTGAGCCATTCGTTTATTATTATCCCCCAACTAGCGGTAAAAAAATTATTATCTCGATTTTACATCTTTATATCCTTTTGTACAGAAAACCAAACAGTTTCCTTCCGGTATTCCTAAGAAACTTATAGGTAGAGACGTTCCTAGCATCCCTGATTATATAGCCAAGATGGAAACAGATTATTTCGGTGTGGCTTATGTATGTATACTCCCTCCACAGGACTTATACATCCCTGTTCTCCCTGGGAGGTATGAGGGGAGGTTAATTTTCACGTTGTGTCGTACATGTACGGAGACAGGATACGAGGGGATATGTAACCATACAGAGCTTCAGAGAGAACTTAGAGGTGTATATACAACTCCTGAACTGAAATTAGCTGTTAAAAAAAGGTATAAAATCACTAAAATTTTCGAGATTTGGACATTTACACCTATGTCTGATATGTTTACAGAATATGTAATAAAGTTTCTACAATGGAAAACAGAAGCTTCAGGATATCCAAAAGGCGATGACGGTCAACCTTTATCTGATGAAGAAAAAGATTTGATATCCAAAAGACGATGACGGTCAACCTTTAACTGATGAAGAAAAAGATTTCTTCATCGCAGAATTCGAACGAGTCGAAGGGGTGAAATTAACTAAGGAAATGATAGATAGCAACCCATGTTTACGTTTCATTGCAAAGCTGTGTTTAAATAGTTTGTGGGGAAAATTAGCAGAGAGACCTGTGCATACGGAAGACATTGTATGTCACAGTGACGCTGACGTATGGGATCTAGCTAGGCGAACTGATTTGGAACTTTTAAATGTCATGGTGGTTGGTCCAAAACACATAGCATCTGTTCGTTATACGTCTCTTGCTAGTCAAGGTACTCAATCTACAAATATAGCCGTAGCCGCTTTTGTAACCGGTTATGGTAGAATAGAACTTTATGACTTAATGGATTCTCTGGGTCAACGTGTCTTGTATTGTGATACGGATAGTTGTATTTTCGTAGCTGAAGAAGGCGAATATATACCTGAAACAGGACGTTTTCTAGGGGAATTAACAGATGAAATTGAAGGGGGGATGGTAGCCGATAGCTTCATCTGTACGGGTCCTAAATCATATGCTCTACGTCTTAAAAAAAGTAATGGGGAATATGAGTATATGCTGAAATCTAAGGGGTTAACGTTAAGTAAAAACACTAATGACATTATCAATCCTGAGGTTATGTTGAATATAACGTTGGATAAAATTGCAAAAGATGGAGAAAAAACGAAAGATAGGGAATGGAAAATTCTGAATGATGACAACCGTTATTACAAGATGATTGCAGATAAAGATGTTACTGCACTGGCTATTAAACAAATGAAAGAACAGGGAGGGGAGCCTACGTTTCATAACGTAGTTTTTAACACAAATGATACGGATAATCCTCATATTGATTCAACCAATCAGTACAAAGAAGTAAAAGTACCTACTATGACATTTACAGCTAATAAATGAGGAGAGTATCCAATAATCAACTCATTAAAAAGTTTAGACACAACAGCAACAAGAGAGACCTATATCCGAATACGGCATCGACTGTGGCAGATGTAAAAGGTTCTTGTCTATTATAGAATATATAATATATAGTATATATATTATGATATATTATATATATATATATATTATAAATATATATATATATATATATATATATAATATATACTATATATCAATGCTACCACTGTAATATTTTTTAGTTAATAAAAAAAATAATTATATATCTTTAACTCACCTCTTTTCTTCTTGTTAATTATTATTATTAGTTTATTATTATATTATGATTATTTATTATTATATTTATTATTTTATTTTATATATTATATATTATTAAATTGAGGTGTCTTTTAGAAAAAATATTTACGGGTAACAACAACAACAACAACAACAGCAGGTGTTAAGGAACTGATGATCATCTCTCCCCGCGCGCGCCGGAGTCCGGTTTCAGGCGCACGTCATCGAAAAAAATAAAATAAACCCGGTGAAAAGATACCGTTAACATTTATTTTAATTTCCCCAAACACGAATGTATTTCAGCAAGGGATCAGTCCCGCAAAACGCACGCAACGCTGTTCTAAAACCGTACGGC
This sequence comes from Trachelipus rathkii, assembly GCA_015478945.1. Classification (NCBI taxonomy): domain Eukaryota; kingdom Metazoa; phylum Arthropoda; class Malacostraca; order Isopoda; family Trachelipodidae; genus Trachelipus; species Trachelipus rathkii. The sequence goes on along the minus strand of JABUQX010067069.1, from coordinate 64,406 downwards.
TAAAACGCCACGCACGGCAACATCACCAGTCGACGCAGCATATAACAAAACATATTAGTCGACACCAAGATCGACTTCATAGCTCCAGAAATAAAAAGTTGTTATACCTGATGTTAGAAGTCTAGAAAAGGGGTGGGGGTAATAACTCGTTAGAAGAACCAACCTAAGCACATTTCGAATAACACCATTCTAATCTCCGTATCCAAATAACTAGGTTAGACACTTAAGACCTCCTGTATATCTACAATAATAGCTCGGCACGTCTAGGAAAAGGCTAAGAAAAGGGGCGAGGAGGGTAAAACTCATAGAAGGAGCATCCTAAGCACATTCCTATATACGATCGATCGACGCCCCTACACAATAACCTAACGAGTAACACTAAAGATCAGGTGTATTCTAACAATATAGTCAGGCACGTGCTTAGAAGCTAGAATATAGATATATAGGAATATATAGAATATAGAATATAGAATATATATAGAATATAGAATATAAATATAGAACATGTGACCTTTTCTCCCTCGGCGGCATCCTTTGAAGTGACGCCGTTCTACGCTCTGTTATCAGTTTTGTGTGGTAGATAAGAAGGGCATATTCTATGGAAGGTGAGTACTACGTATATAAGTGCCAGGCGTGCTGGATATAGCCTATATGTTATTCGTTAAAGCGTGTAGTGAAGGACTACAGTAAAACGGTGAATACTTGTATTGGTCTGGAATGCTGCGTCCAACGGTCCAGGAAAATGGTGTAATAAAACAAAAAAAAAAAAAAAAAAAAGAAAAAAAAAAAAAAAAAATGATATCTCAAAAACTACAATAAGCTACAGCAAAAGGAATACATTTTTGGAATCCTCGTAAAATTTCACATAGGAAAATGTAAAAAAAAAATTTTTTTTCTTTATACGGCACAAATAGGGCTACGAGCCGGACGTGGGAACATTAGGGGTGAGATGTTTCGATACCCCAGGAGAGTGGCGGGAACCCCCGCGACACCCAAATACCAAGAAGATGCCTAGAACAGGAACAAAGCATTTTTTTCCCTTAAAATAGAACTTAGAACGCTGCAAACTTGTATGATTTAAAAACCAGGTAAAAACTTATATATATATATATAATATTAATATTATATATATTATATAGTATATATATATATATATAAATATTATATATTAATATATATATAGAAAAATCGATATAATATTACTATATAGTATATAATTAAAATAAATACTAGTAGGTAGTGGATATATAATATATTATAATATAATAGGTGTATGATAACGCGTCGCCTGCAGGATTTCTCGGAAACCGTTTTGAGAGGTCTTAATTGAAAATATTGAATATATGCTGCTATTCGGTTATGTTTAAACTGAAATTACCGGTTGAGTTTTCAGTCGCCTAGTTGATTCTAGCGGATCTCCCCCGAGAGCAAGGGTGAAATAAGCGGGTTACGCCGTTTTTGCGGCTTCCAATTCCGAGCGAAGATTAGCCTAACGCGAGATTGGCCAATCGAACATAGGTTCGATTGACCGAACTCACTAACGCTGTTATATATTATTATATTAATTATTATTAATTATTATTATTTTATTATTATTATTATTATTATTTATTTTCATTTTATGTTATTTCTTTATTTATTATTCTTCGTTAGCGTTAGCCCTGCCCCTCTCAGCCCAGCGTAGACCGCAGCCAACCCTGCCCACACAGCACCGGACCCCTATATATTTATATATATATATATATTAATAATATATATATATAATATATATTATATAGATATATATATAACTATATATATATAATTATATATATATTATATTAATATATATATAATATATATATATATAATATATTCTTTTTTTTTTTACTGTTCAGTAGTTCTAAACTACAAATAAATTGGCAAAATGGCTCTGAAAATTTTCAACTTCTTCAGCGCTGGTGCTGAACCTCCTGGGGGAAAACATGGACCACAAGACATGGAGTGGAAGAGACGTGAGATATTAGTTTACGAGTGTTTTAATTACAAATATTAAAAAATTGTTTCTTCTTATAAAGCTGCTTTTACTCCTATCCACTAAGTTTACTTTGCAAATAATTTAGCCAATCCACCCAGCCGGCGAAAGTCGTAGGCAAAGGCGCATTGATGTGACCAAAAATATAAGCGCATAGGCGCTAAGCGCACTAGGTCCGGCCATAAGCGCATAGGCGCAGGCGCACTCAAAAAATTATAGGCGCGCCCAGCTCTCAATATATATTATATACTAATTATATATAATTATATATATATAAATATATATATATATATATATATATAATATAGATATATATATATATAATATATATATATATATATATTATATAATATATATATATTATATATATTTATATATAGGCCAGCGTTTCGATTAGCCGTCATATGTATCATAAAACTATTAATGCTAGCAATAAAAAGAAATAATTTTTGGAATCAGCGTACAAAGCTTATTACAAATATCATTTAAGATACAATTAATGTAAATAAATGAGTAATAAATACAATTATAGTTAGGTTAATTCTAATCAACATCTGGACTCTCTAAAAACAGTTATCATTAACGGGGTCTGAAAATTTGTAACGGAGTCTAAAATTCGCTAAATCTCTTTCACGTGCAAAAAATTAAATACTAATATATAATTAATATATATATATATATAATATATATCATATATATATAATATATATATATATATATATATATATATATTAATATAATATATTATATATATATATTATATTTATATATATATATATATATATATATATATATTAATATATATATATATTATATATATATTTACCATGTTATGTTTTTACGACTCCGTCAGTTTTGATTTTTTTTTTTTATAAATGTATTGCTAGTATATGATACTACCAATGAATTTAAGTGGACGGACATGATTCCAAAAGTTAGAGAATATAAAATAATATGGTGAATTGCACTCTTATATAAATATTTTTTAATATCCCCAATATTTGGCAACTCTGCCACAGTACCACACTTACAAAAAACTAAATTACATATTTTGAATCAGCGTTTAAAGCTCACACCACACACCACACAACACACACACCACATTATATATTTATATATAATATATATATATATATATTATATATATAATATATATATATATATATATATATAAATATATATATATATATATATCCTGTTATGTTTTACATTCCGTCAGTTTTTATTTTTTTTTGTTGTTTTTTTAATATAATTAGCTAGGAGCCTTAGATACAAACAATCAATTTAAAAGAGGTAACGGACAGATATCAAAGAAGTTTGATATATATAAATAATTTTTGAAAATTTTTCTTATTGATATTGAAAATTTTTTTCAGTAAATTAAATATTTTCGAAAAATATATAGATAGATTTATCCCACCTAACAAAAACCCATATAGCCAATATCTATGAATCAGCGTATAAAAGCGTATTACATATATTATATATATATATATATATATATTATATATATATATAATATATATATTATATATATATATATATATTATATATAATATATTAGGGGCTCGAGCAACGGACATAGTGGGGACGTTTCCATACTCCGTAGGGAGGAGCGGCGAAACCCCGCGACACCCAAAAACCAAAGAGAGGGGTTCCGGAGACCCTTCCCGGAGGGGGGAATAGTCCTACCCCGTCGTTCCCGGAAGCGAGAGACCCCGACTCCTGCCATCTCTGCTGTCAACCTTGGGTTTTCTTTAGTTTTAAACACCACCCAACATAAAAGGCCAACGTAAGCTTACGTCTAATATAAAACTGTTTTAAAAATTACTATTCGTACATTTATTCTTATTTTTTTTTAACCGATTTTTTTTTTTGATTTTTTAAAGTTTTTCATAATTAAAATTTTACGCTGATTCCAAAAAGGTATTCCTTTTTTACGTGTAGCATATAAAGTTTTAAGAACATATATGATAATCGAAACCGCGTACACACACACACATATATATATATATAATTATATATATGATAATTATATATATTAATATATATATATATATATATAATATATTATACTATGTATATTATATATAATATATAAATATATATACTATTAATATATCAGTAATTCCATAACCAGTTCAACCAAGCAGTTTTCATGACCCTCTCAGATTTTCCTGAAATTTTGTATATTTGTAAAGCTCAATGAGAGAAGTTCAATGGTACTTGTCTCAATGCTGTAGGTCATTCGGTTGCAGAGTTATGACCTCCTAAAGTTAGGTCAAAATGTGCATTTTTGCTAAACCAGTTAAAGGTCAACATTCAATATCTCCGGAACTATAGCACCTACAGAGTTGCTTCTGCACAGTTTTGAAGCTCTTAAGTTGGGCAACAACATTTATTCCATGCATATTTACTCTAGGAGGTCAAAAAAAAAGTTGACCTTTCGTTGACCTTTGACCTTGAAAAGGTCAAATAATGCATCAACCAATTTTTTTGTAAACTTATCATTAAAAGGTTTTATTACCTAATTACTCTTTTAAAATTATTTTGGTACTTATTAGTTAAGAGTTATAGCCATTATCATTGACCAAAGAAAAGGATGAAATATAATTAGGGAAATTTTAGAGTCTGCATAATTTGTTTGGTTTCTTATTTGTCTGATATATTATATACTAATATATATATATATATATAATATATAAATATATATATATAATATAATATATATATATATATATTATATAATATATATATATAATGTGAGCTATCATTGAAAGCCAATGGCTGAATTCTACATCATCAACCCCTTTTTTGTCAAATAATGTTGTCAATAAGTCTATAAATTTTTCTTTTCTTGGCCATTCTTCACAATGACCAAAATAACACTTCTCCTGTGGTGGGTTACATTGGAGAAGGGCAAGACAGTGCCTATAGTGAGAAACATAATTTTTATCTATGTTATCCCCAGGAGTATCAGAATTTGTTGAGTCATGTATAAAAATTGTTTCAATTGCTGCCAGGCTAAGTTTCACATTTTGATTAGTACAAACGCAAACAAAATGTGTGCCACTGGCTCCAGGCAATACCCATTCTTTTGGTCGAAGCTCGGCAAACTTTGAGAACCCAATCTTTAGTTCTGGATATTTCCCTTTGAAGTTCTCAAATGCTTCTTTCAAATTACAAAGCATGAGGAACTTTTGTTTTCTTTCACGACAACCATCAGCTTGTTTTACAAAGACATAGTCTTTCATACCTGGCATTTCTCTACTCACGTCTGGAGAATGATAGAAGTCTGTAACTTTTGCAGCAGTGTTCCTATTTAGGCATTTCCCTAACCGTGGATTTGGTGTGGAGAGTACACCTTTCTTTGTTACTAAATTTTTATCTTGTCGAACCATGTATTGTGAGCAGTTAAAGGTCTTCATGATTTTATGTCTAGTCCATGATTTTGGAAGGACAGTCAAAATGGTAAGTTTTTCACTTCGGCTAGTTTCCTCACTGTTTAACTTTTCTTTTAGCTGTTGGATAAATTCCATTTCTATATTAACTTCTGCATCGCTTCCGGATGACATTCCGGAACCACCACTAGTTCAAATGTTCTTTTCAACTTGTCTTTTACTTTTCACAACTTCTTTGTGATTGGTTTGCTGTGCGATGCCTCTGCATTTTTTTCAAGTGGTGTCTCATCTAGTTTTGCCAAAGATTCATTGAGACTTTCAATCTGATAATCTGTTACTATTTCAGGATCACTATCATGTGTATGAGGTGATGTATCAGATGTAACGTTATCACTTAAATTGTCTGACTTTGAAGATGAGGCCTTTGCTAATAACTTGCGGCAGTTTGTACAAATTTTTTTCTGTGTTAAATTTAAATCAGGATTCGTAGAAATTAAATCTTTTGTTACATTACATTCATTTTTTATTTTTTTAGTGTGACTTTTAAATGGGTCACAGCAAAACATCCTGTAGGAAAGAATAGGCTTCATGTAATTGAATCATATTACTAGGCACAAGTACAAAATTAGTTAGCAATGAATTTAATTTGAAAATAACTTCATGACAATGTGTAAATTTATATAAAAAAAATAAATAGTTTCTTTTAATTACTTAGAGAGTTCTTACCAGGTTTGGTCTTAATGCAGTAAAGTTACAAAATGACTGAGCTCTGAGTTAACTGCATTCTTGTTTTCAGTAGTACAAAATTAATTTATCAAAACAGCTTTAGTTGTCTTTTTTTTTTAGTAATATAATATTCTATATCCTTTTTTTTTTTTGGATTATTTATTTCCAAAATTATTTTTGTACTGGCAAAACAGTAATGTATAATATATTATATATATATATATAATTATATTATATATCAATATATATATATATATATATATTATATATATATATAATATATATATATAATTAATATATATATAGATAATATTATATTATCATGGTAATACTGTAGACAGCGACCCACACATTTTAATTGGAAAAGTTTCTAAGTTCAAAAAAATTTCTAAGTTCAGAAAAGTTAAGTTAAGTTTAAGAAAATTCTTTAGTGCAAGCTTCTGAATTATGCCAGAAGCTTTCTACTAAACAATTTTCTTAAAAAAAAAATAACTTAACTTAACTTTTCTGAACTTATAAAACTTGGAAATTTTTTTGAACTTAGAAAATTTTCAGTCTCAAAATGTGTGGTGTCGTCTGTCTACATACTAATATATATATTATATATATATATATTATATATATATATATATATATATTATATATATATATATATATATATATATATAATATATATAATAATATATATATATATACCGTTATATATATATATAAATATATTAATATAGATTATATATTATATATATATATATATATATAATATATATATACTACTATAATATTAATATATATATATATATATATATATATATCAGACAAATAAGACACAAACAAATTATGCAGTCTCTAAAATTTCCCTTAATTCATATTTTCTCCTTTTCTTTGGTCAAATAAATGGCTATAACTCTTAAACTACATAAGTACCCAAAATAAATTTTTATTTATAATGAAGTATACATATATACCAATGATCAAGTCAAGTTACAAAAAAATTGGTTGATACATTATTTGACCTTTTCAAGGTCAAAGGTCAATGAAAGGTCAACTTTTTTTTTTGACCTCCTAGAGTAAATATGCATAGAGTAAATGTTGTTGCCCAACTTAAGAGCTTCAAAACTGTGCAAGAAGCAACTCTGTAGGTGCTATAGTTCCGGAGATATTGAATGTAGCCTTTAACTGGTGAGCACAAAAATGCACATTTTACCATAACTTTAGGAGACGTCAACTCTGCAACCGAATGACTACAGCAGTGAGACAATACCATGAACTTCTTCAGTTAGCTTTTACAGTATACAATTTTCAGTAAAATCGGAAGAGGTCATGAAAATTTTCGTAAATTTTGTTGAACTGCTATGCAATTACATCATATATATATATATATATATATATATATTATATATATATATATATATATATATATAAATTTGGGCTCAGACACTACTTTTGGCGTAGCGGCGAAAACCTGTATATATATAATAATATATATATATATACTATATATATATATATATATACTTAGAGTAATTATATATATATATTTATATATTATATATATATAATATATATATATATATACCCGTGAAGTAATTGACTTGAGCGAGTCCGAAAAAATTGGATACCCGCAGGGTATCGGATTTTTGAGTCGAAATCGATGCCGTAGGGGATCGATTTTTACGCACACGAGCTAAGACACACACATATGTTACCGTGTCCTGCGCCCAGAAGGGTGTCGCCCCCTAAAAAATAGAAATGATCGTCAGAATTGAAATTTTGAAGAAAGGAATCGGAGCCTGGAGCCGTAGTCGGATTCGGAGCCAGCACCGGTGCTGGCTTCGGTGCGGTGCCGAGTTGGTAAATATTTTTATAATAAAACAGTTTTGTGTCTTCTATATGTCATCTAACCCTAGATCCGAATTGATGTATAAAGTTCGCAAAGGTTCTGGGCCCCCCCCCGAGGGGGGGTTCCCAGTAGAAATGAACGAAATACATAAGAGAAGTGGAGAAAGGAGTCGGAGTCAGTGAAGGAAGGAATCGGAAAGGAGTTGGAGTCTGACGAGACGGATTCGACAACGCCCGGTAGCTGGAGCGGTCGTGCCTGAGTAATAAATATTCATTTCAGTCCCATATTGTATCAAAATATATGTTTATAAGTCGTTAGAACCGAATATGAGGGTTGTAATTCGTAAAGGGTGTCAGGGGCCCCCCAGGAGAGGCGTGTCTCAGAAGAAATGCACGGAGCGCAAAACAGAAGAAGGAGGAGGATGGCGAAAGAAGTCCGAAAAGGAGACAGAGTTGATACCGGCACCGGTGTTAGAACCGGTGCGGTGCTGAGTTAGTAAACATTCGTTTTGCTATTTTATTTTATGTTTGATTTTACATTTATTCTTTGTGTTTAATTTTTGTTTTCAACTTAAATTTTTGTAATTTATTTTCAAATTTTTATTATTTTTTATTTATTTTTAATTTATTTTGTTTAAAAAATAAAATTTTTACTAAAATTTTTATGCTTTTCATGTTTATAACGTAAAAAATTTGTATTTTTACACACCCTAAAGAAGTAAATCAGTAAAACAAACCACTAACCCTACCCTCTCCCACCCCTCCATGATCTATTGATTCAATTCATATTTTTTACTAAAATTGTTATGTTTTACATACCCTAAAGCAGTAAATCAGTAAATCAGTAAATCACCCTACCCTCCCCTCCTCCACCCCTCCATGATCTATTGATCTAAGTCATATTTTTTACTAAAATTGTTGTTTTACATACCCTAAAGCAGTAAATCAGTAAATCAAGCCCCCTCCCCCACACCCTCCCGTCATTTTTTTTACTAAAATTGTTATGTTTTACATACCCTAAATCAGTAAATCAGTAAATCAAACCCCCTCCCCCGTACCCTCCTGCCCATCCATGATCTATTGATCTAGTGATTCAAGTCATATTTTTTACTAAAATTGTTATGTTATACATACCCTAAAGCAGTAAATTAGTAAGTCAAACTACCCTCTCCAACCCTCCTCCCCTCCACCCACCTTACCATGATCTATTGTTTCACGTCACATTTCGAGTATCACTTTGGACAAACATAACATAAAATCAAGTTCTTTATTCACTGACCAATGAATATATGCTAACGTAACAAAGTTTTCACATTAATAAAGCTAACATAGCTCACCTGAACTAAGAATATAAAGTACAACGACAAACATAACACACCTTAAGCACGAATAAACAGCTAACATTAACAAAGTTCCACACTTAATAACAGTAAAGTAACTAACATAGCATAAAAAACGTAACCTATTCACACTTTGTCAAGCATATCTCTAGCATATCAATGTTAATTTTACATTAACTAATATTTAATTAAAATTTATCCTAACCTTGTCTAATTATCATACTGATCAACGAATATATGCTAAGCGTAACAAAGTTTTTCACATTAATAAAGCTTACATAGCATCACCTGAACTAAGAATATAATGCACAACGACAAACCAAACACACATTAAGCAAGAATAAAACTGCTAACATTAAACAAAGTCCACACTTTAACAAACAGTAAAAGTATAACATGCATACAAACAACGTCACTAACCTATTCACACTTTGCAAGCATACTAACATATCCAATGTAATTTTAACATCAAACATCGAATACTTAACAACAATTTAATTCATAACTTGTCTTAATTATCATACAGACCAACGAATATATGCAACGTAACAAGTTTTTTTCTTACATTAACAGAATATTTAACATACAATTTGTTCCATAACCTTACCTAACATCATAATCCCAACGAATAATTGTAAACTTAACAAAGTTTTTACCCAAAACATAGCATTAAAAATAAGTTCTTTGAATAAAATTTCATAGTAAAGTGTAATAGTTTACTGATCCTAAAGCAGTAAATCAGTAAAATCCAACCACCCCTCCCCTCCCCTCGCACCCTTCCATGATCTATTGATCTTTTGATTCAAATCACATTTCAAGTATCATTTCGGATAAACATGGCATAAATAAGTGCTTTATATACTAACCAACGAATTATATACTACAAATGTTATCACATTAATAAGAGCTAACATACAAGACCGAACTAAGACATAAATGTACAGCGGACAAAACCATTAACACAGCTTACAAACGAATAAACTACTAACATTAACAAAGTTCCAATACTTAAAACAGATAAATAACAACACAACGTACAAAAACGGTAAACCCTATTCACACTTTTTAAGCATAAAATCTTTCTTTAAACCCCCAACCCCACCAATTCCCTCAAAATTGAGTTTTAAATTTTAATATTATGGTAATATTAACAAAAATTTAATCATAAACCCTGTCTAATTTATCATACATGACCAACAATATATCTAACGAAACAAAGTTTTTTACATTACATAGGAATATTTAACAAAAAAGTTCATCATTAACCTTACCTAACTAATCATAATCCCCCAACAATAATTGCAAACATAAACAAAGTTTTATCCAAACATAACATAAAAATAAGTTCTTTGAATAAAATATCATTGTAAAGTGTAATAGTTTACTGATTTTAAATCATTAAATCAAACCATCCATCCGACCATCCACTTCCCTCCCCACCCACCCTTCCATGATCTATTGATCTTTTGATTTATTGATTCAAGTCATATTTCGAGTATCATTTTGGACTTGTGTGGCGCGGCACACCGCACCGCCCCACACCACACTTGGTGCGTCAGCCAACATTAAATTCGGTTATCATGAGTATTTGAATGCAAACGAAGTAACAACCTATGGACTTAGACATCCTTCGGATGCGGACCAAAGTTTATGAGGAAGTCGATTAGAAAGACCGAGGACGCGGTGAGCCATGCTACGAAAGCAAGATAACCATTCTGAGGATACTGACAAGACATTTAGAAGATGTGAATGAATCAATACATTCTGAGGATGAGGAATAGACAGACAGTGAATGAGGATTTAAACATTGCGGATAAGAAAAAAAAACGCGGATTAGACATTCCAAGGATATGGATTAGACATAACGATGATGAGAATTATTCATATCGATGATGTGGATTAGACAAACCGAAATTGCGAACAAGACAAACACAAGATGTTTGTTCTTATATATTCTAAGGAAGTGAATTAGACATACTAAGGATGCGGATTAGACATAATACCAAGAATGTGGATTAGACATACCGAAAATGTTGATTAGTCGTACCGAGATGAAGATTACACATTCCTAGGATGCTACTAAGATATTGAAAGGATGTGGATTAGCAACACCAAGAATGTTAATTAGACTACCGAGTATGCAGAATTCACACTCCGAGGATGCGTATAAGATATAGAGAGGATGGGGATTAGACACACCGAAAATGTTGATTAGAAGTACCGAGAATGCGAGTAAGATATGGAAAGGATGAGGATTAGACAAACCAAGAATGTTGATGAGGCGTACCGAGGATGCAGATTACACATTCCGAGGATTCTAAAAAGATATAGAGATGATGTGGATTAGAGATACCGATAATGTTCATTAGACTTACCGAGGATGCAGATTACGCATTCCGAGGATGCGAATAAGGTATAGAGAGGATGTGGATTTGGCATCCCGAGAATGCTGTTTAGACGTACCGTGGATGTTGTTTAGATATACCGAAGATGAAGATTGCCCATTCCGAGGATGAAAATAATAAATAGAGAGGATGTGAATTTTGCATAAAGAGAATGTGGATTAGACATTCAGAGAATGTTGACTAGACGTACAGAGGATGCAGATTACGCATTCCGAGGATATGAATATGACATAGTGAGGATGCGGTTCAGAAATACCTGAGATGTGAATTAAACGTACAGAGGAAAGATTATGCACTCCGATGATGCAGTAAGTCAGATGATGCGGATTAGATATTTCGATGAAGAGGATTAGACATTCGTGGATATTCCAAATTCACCAAAATGTGATTTTCTCCCATAATGAAGCTCATTTCGAAATCTAACCCAAATCTTTTTTCCTTTCGCCCTAAATTTCATTTCTAATAAAATTGAATAAGAAATATTCTAAATTGAAATAAAAATGTGCGAAAATAATTATTCAATCAAATAACTTTATAATAATTATATTTAATTATTATTTACAATACATGTTGAACGATAAACTTTTTATAAAAAGTGTGGATGGCCTTATTTTCTATTTTATATATATATATATATATATATATATATATATATATATATATATATATATATATATATATATATATATATATATATATATATATATATATATATATATATATATATATATATATTATATATATATATATATATCATCTTGGGCGGCCGCCAAATCTATATATATATATATATATAAATATAGGGAGATGTGTGGGGGGATATATACAGGTTATGTAATGTGGAAAATGTGAAGTATTTGTTTTTATAAATCTCTATATATATATATATATATATTATATATATATATATATTATAGTTGTTGTTATATATATATATATATATATATATATATATTATACATATATATATATATATAAGCGTCGGTATATATATATATTACATATATATATTATATATATATATATATACATATTATATAAGAACTGAAGCAGAAGATATATATATATATATATATATACATATTATATAGAGTATATGTGATATATATATATATATACATATATATATATATATAAGTTATATATATATATATTATTATATACATATATATATATATATTATTATATATATAATATATATATATATATATATATATATATATATATATATTATATTATCGGTATTATATTATATATATATATATATATATATATATATATTATTATTATTATTATATATATATATACATATATATATATATTATATATATATATACATATATATATACATATATATATAAATTGTATTACAATATGATCAATGGGGACTCACAAGAACAGGTGCACCCTATCCCATATCTAGTGGGGAAAGGAGGAGAATAAAGGGAATTTGCTTAGAAAAATGAATAGGGATGGTGCTTTGGTAACTGATGAAATGGATGTGAGGGGAGTGTGGAAAGAACACTTCGAAAATCTGCATAGTAATGAAGAGGTGATATTGAATGTGTGTGAGTTTCATTGTGCAAGAAGAAATAGGTATTTTGGGGATGAGGTAATTAGAATGTGGGAGGTAATGGGTAGAGTGAAAAAGTTGAAGAATGGTAAATCTGAAGGTATAGATGGAATTACTGGTGAAATGATCAAGAATGGAGGAGAGATGGTGATTGAATGGATTTGAAAGTTGTGTAACAAAGCATTTATGGAGGGTATAGTTCCGAGGGATTGGAGGAGAGCATTAATAAAAATGGTAAGGGGGATAAGGTGAACTGTAAGAACTATAGGGGAATTAGTTTATTGATTGGTGTAGAGAAGATATATGCTGGTATTTTGGTTGAGAGAGTGTATCGAGTGACTGAGGGACTGATTGATGAAGAACAAGGTGCGTTTAGGAGTGGTAGAGGAAGCGTGGATCAAAATTTTACATTGAAACAAATGATTGAGAAAATGAGGGAGAAGAATAAATTGTATTTGGGTTTTATGGATTTGCAACAGGCGTATGATAGGATTAATAGGAAAGCTCTGTGTCAGGTGTTAGTGATATATGGTGTTGGTGGTAGGCTTCTGAATGGAATCAAAAATATGTATGACGATAGTGAAGCGTTTGTAAAAATAAATGGAGCTGAAAGTGATTGGTTTAATATTAATAGCAAAGTGAGGCAGGGATGTGCTATGTCTCCTTGGTTATTCAATTTGTATACGGATGGGGTTATGAAAGAATTAGAGGAAAGGGTAGCAGGGGAAGGTGTTAGAATGATAGAGAATGGAAGAGAGCAGAGGGTGCCCCACTTATTAGACGCGGATGATTTGGTTTTGAGTTGTGAATCTGAAGATAGTTTGAGAGGACTGGCAAGGATGTTTGGCAACTTGTATAAAAGGAGGGGTTTGAAAGTAAATGTAGATAACAGTAAGGTTATGGTGGTGGGTGAGGAAAGTCTGCAGTGTGAAATCATGTTGGATGGTAAGCAATTGGAACAAGCATCTGAGTTAAATTATTTAAGCTATATATAGGTTGGATGAAAATGGAACAGATGATGCAAAATGTAGTATGAAAGTTATGATAGGTAGGAAGGTGGCTGGTGCCAATTAAACTCTGGTGGATGTAAAGAACTAAGTCTTGAGTGTTCTAGGGTTTTGCATGAAGGTATGTTGTTACCTGTGTTAATGTATAGTAGTGAAACTATGGTATGGAATAAGAGGCATGGTGTGGTGTGAAGAAAAGGGTAATGAGAGAATAAACGAGAGTACATCGAGATGGTTTGGTCATATTGAAAGATGAATGATCGTCGATTAGTTAAGCGGATGTATAGTGGTGAGAGTGCTGGAAATCGACCCCCTGGGAGTCCGAAAAAATGGATTGATTCAGTAAAGGAATGCCTGAAGGAGAGGAATGTGAGTTTGGTAGAGGCGAGAAGTAAAGTGTATAATTGGAGTGAATGGCGGTGTTTTGTGAGGGGCATGGTTGTAGGCCCTGCCCAGGTTATAAACCTTACATTGACGAGATGCCACGATGTGGGTCCGTCGCAGTCCCGTGAAACCCTAGAGTGGATTTTCTGACTGCGACGAGTTCTCACTTAAGGGTCTAAAGGGGACGATAATTCTGGATCTTTCTTTTCGACTTACGTAATATTCTTCTACTACTTTTCCGTTTCCAACGCATGCGACCCACCTCATCTCTAATCTGGAGAAACGAGTTGGATGATGATGATGATATATATATATATATATATATATATATATATATATATATATATATATATATATATATATATATATATATATATATATATAGTATATATATATATATATATATATATATATATATATATATATATATATATAGTATATTTTTATACATGCTCTTTTCTGGGGTACGCAGGGGGTACCTCTTACTTACCCTTTTACATCCTTCAATTTACATGAGAAAAAAAATTACATTTTCTCAAGGACAGGGTTGAAAATAGTTTTTCCCATTTAGTAAGTAACAAAAGAGAGAAACAAATATTCCTTAAAAATTTACCAAAAATACCAAATATATATATATATATATATATATATATAAAGATGTTTATATATATATATATATATATATATATATATATATATTATATATATATATATATAAGTATATATATATATATAAAGATGTTGATATACGAGCTTTTGAAACTGAACAGCTGAAGCCGATTTAATTTTGAGCGAAAGGTGCAAAGAACTTTTTTGAGTTTCATTTCCACCAAATTTACACTCTACTTCGGCAACGATTTCGATCGCTTATCGAACGCAATAATAAATCGGTCTTATAAATCGATCTTATATTTAACACATAATAATATATAAATGCGGTTTATACAACCTATATATTAAGCTGAGCTACCGGGTTCTTACTTTTTGCGGCTCCGGCTAAACCGTTTTAAAACTTTCGGCTCCGAATCTGGTTCTGGCTCCATCGTTTTAGAATTACACTGCTCCGGCTCCGGCTCCGTCTCCAGATAAGGCTTCGGCCCTAACTAAGCCTTCGAACCATTGTTTTGTGTTGTGTTCTAAAGTTTTTTTTTATTTTTTTTAATCCTGTTTCGGCTCAGCATAAAAAATATTTTGCTCCTGCTCTGACTCCGGCAAAACTTTGCGGCTCTGTGGCATCGGCTCCAACTCCGGCTCCGGCTCAGTAGCCTTGTATATAAGGTGCAATTTCGGATATTTCTGTTCTGTGGGTTTATAAGACTCATTACAAGAACATAGGAAGTTAAAAACTTTTCAGTGTTTTTAAATTTTTTTTTTTTTTTTAAGTGGGTTAATTATTATTATTATTATTATTATTATTATTATTATTATTATTATTATTATTATTATTATTATTATTATTATTATTATTATTATTATTATTATTATTATTATTATTATTATTATTGTTGTTATTGTTATTATTATTATTATTATTATTATTATTATTATTATTATTATTATTATTATTATTATTATTGTTCGACTTTTGTTGTATGAAACGTCTAGTTTCAGAAATAGATAAATAATGAATATATATATATATATATATATCTATATATATATATATATATATATATATATATATATATATATATATATATATATATATATATATATATATATATATATATATATTACATGCTTCCTCCCTAACTACGAGAAATGGGCTACGACCACAGCAGGGCGGGCCCAGAATAATCGTGTTGAAGTTGTGTCTGATGCCCGTTAATTCATGGAAGTCTAGTAAGAAATGTCCTGCCAATGTAGTCGTTATTATAAGAAAGATATCTTTGATAGTGGGAGGGAGAGGGTACTTTATTAATTTTAAATATATATTCTTGAAGTGAGGGATGGTGTCCAGAGCAGAGATGGACCATCAAACCAATTACGTGGGTTTGCTGGTCCAAAGTTTGTTCTGTAGGGGTTTATTTCGGGTAGAGGTGTTTGAAGTATGATGTTATTTGGATATGCGGAGATCATTCCTAGAGTTAACTGGTAGTGGATGAGTTTAGTAATGGGAATATCTGGAGGTTGGGGGGGGGGGAGAACATGTTGTATGTGTTAGAAAAGTGCTGGTGGAAATTTTTTCCTTCTAGGTACATGGGGGTTGTTGTAATGCTTGATGCAGGGGGTGTTCTAGTGAGAGTGATTTAGTGGTGTAAAATTGGTAATCTACCATGTTAAGATGGGCTTTTAATGGGATAATTTGTATTTCAGTTAGTAGGTGACGGATGGGCGTGGAGGATTGGAGCCTGAATCAGAGCTTTATTATGCACGGTTTCTAATTTCAGAATATTGGATTGTAATATTGTGAGCTACCGGGTATTTGATATATAATTTAGGAGGGGCAGAGGTATTGTTTGTATACTACTGTGAGGGTTTATTTATGTTGAACAAAGTTTGTTTCTATTAATGTTTTCAGTGCGTTTAATTTAGGTGGCTCTTGATATTGATGGTGTGTGGGGGGGGAGGGGGTGAATGTCATATGTGTATCAAAGGTCAAAGGTCAAACCTAGGATGACTAGGATGTTGGGTTGTTTATAGAGGAGTTTATTGTCTGATAAGATAATTGTTAGGTGGATGTTAGATTCTTTTCTGTCTGGGGTGAGTAAGGTAATGGTGGATTTTTTGCGGTGATGCAGTCACTCTGTTTGCTATTCAACATTGTTCAAGTTGGTTTAGGCCTATATATTGCTGCAGATCTCTGCATGCAATGTTTATAGAAGGATTTTGTGCTCCAATCATCAACAAAAATATTATTTTTTATAGATGGGAAATTGGGATGAGGGAAGTCGTGCATAAAGAGGTTAAAGATTAGGTGAAATTATAGCCCCCGGTAGCTCAGTGGTAGAGCACTCGCCAAACAAAGAGAGGGTCCCAGGTTCGCAACTGGTCTTTCGTCCTGCTCGACGTTAATTGAGTACACCCCCTCCTAGATTAGGGCTCTGCCCGTGAGCGGTGAAAAAAATAATTTCTATGAACAGGAGGAGTGGTGTCATAGGATGATTCTAGCTGTGCGACCGGATAGGAAATTTTTTATTATTTTCTTTGATATATATATATATATATATATATATATATATATATATATTATATATATATATATATATATATATATATATAATATATATATATATATATATATATATATATATATATACATTACATATATATATATATATATAAATATATATATATATATATATATATATATATATATATTATTATAAATATTTATATATATTTAGGAGTAGTATTTATTCATATTATATTACATATATATTTATATATTAAGTTATATATAGATATTTTGCTAAATTTATAGCATATATATATAAGTACATAACAGAATACTGCACCCTTCTCAATTGAGAGACTGCACCCTACTTTGGGGAGTGAAGTGGATACGGAGTAAGTGCCTAGACACTGAGGTCATGGCTCAAAGATGTAAAGGTATGTGAAATTGCTAAGGCTATGATATAAGAGTGGCTTAGGAATGAGCCTGGAAGGCATTCCAACTAGAGGTGCACTCAATCAACGTCCGAGCAGACGAAGCCAAGTCTAAGGAGAGAATAGCTCACATTTTCTCGCACCCGACCAGCTGCGAACCTGGGACCCTTCCTTTGTTTGGCAAGTGCTCTACCACTGAGCTATCGGGTTCTTTTATATAAATAAAATATAAAAAAAATATATATATATATATATATATATATATATATATATATATATATATATATATATATATATATATATATATATATATATAAATATATATATAAATATTTAAATATCACTATTATTACTTTTATTATCATCATTATTATCACCACTATTATTATTATTATTATTATTATTATTATTATTATTATTATTATTATTATATTTTTCACAGAATTTACTATATAATTATTAGTATTAACTAAATTTTGGGTCTCAAAGGACTGCGTCCTGCATGGCTGTAGTAGGTGTCGGATCGCATAATACATTTAGAGTATTCTGCGATCGTTAACAGGAAGAGTAAAATGGCAGGAGGAGGTTCCCAGCCACCAAGAACCATGCGAAGATAATCTTCATATTGATCAACTTTGTCGAAACCTCTACAACTAAACCAAAAATCACTTATAACGTAGATTCTATATTTTCAATTCCAAATGTTGTGTTTTTATTCCATTTTGTTAAAAAAACCTGAAGGGGAATATATATATATATATATATAGAGAGTAGTATATATATATATATATATATATATATATATATATATATATATATATATATATATATATATATATATATATATATATATATATATATATATATTAGTGATTAGCAGATAATCATTTTTTTTGTATCCGCGGATGCGGATGCGGATCTTTGATTTTAATATCCGCGGATGCGGATCGGTGATGGTGGATGTGCTTGATATATATATATATAGTTATATATATATATATATATATATATATATATATATATATATATATATAGTATATATATATATATATATATATATATATATATATATATATATAGAGAGAGAGAGAGAGAGAGAGAGAGAGAGAGAGTTTTAGCCACAATCTATTAACATTATTGTGTTACCAGGGTACAGGACTGGGACCCAACTCAAATGCACCCCACCAACCTGTTTCCCCCCTTCGCCCTTAATGAATGAGATTTTACAATGGATTATATACTTTTTGACACTAGTATTGAAATTCAAATATAGGAAGGTTGGGCTTGAGAAACATCAATTTTTCTGCTTAGAGCTCAGCATTGCTAAATACTCTCGGACTTGGAACATAATAACATAATTTGGAGGACAGGCCAAGTATTTCCTTGCAAGTTAAGCGTGAGTAAACATTTTGTTTAACTTTCACCAACTGATTGATCATCATTTGAATCTAATGGATTTTTTCTTGGTGATAGTTTTCAATCATTTGCACTACATCTTTTGGTAATGCGTGTGTGTATTCATCACTACTGGACTGTTTTTCAACTGCAACACAAAGTAACGATTTAACTTGTTCTAATATTGTCACAAAAAACTTGCCTTTATAACGGGGGATCTAATTCTCTTAGTTGCAATAGATGAAGTGTCATTACTCCACAGAACCGTTAAGTGTTTTTCCAGCTCAAAAGTAGTTTAATTACATCTTTCATTCTTTTTAAATCGTCATCATTTTCATTTGAAGATGGTTCAAAATGCTTCCTTAGCGGTGAGATTAATGGTATTACATCGGAGACAGACATAGAGGCGTTGATTTTTTGTAGTTTCTCTCATTGTCTACTAGCTTAATGCAGTGTGTGTGGATATGATGTCATTTCCACATTAATAAGAATGTTAACTTTGAATGAACTAGCGTAGGAAGCAAGAGGTTCTTGAACAATACTTCTTTCATCATATGAAGTACTATTCAGAGGTAACGATAGTTTCTTTGATAACACATTGTAACTAAATATTGAATATCAAGTCGTTTTTGAATTGCCTTCAACCCATTTTCTTCATTTTCATTTTTTATTTTCATTTTCTTATTTCATCTTAAGCATTTTTATTATAAAACTCTTTATCAAATTCAATAAACATCCGCAGGGCAAGCGCGGATGCGGGATGCGGATCTTTAATAATGTGCGGATGTTCCGCGGACGTATGTTGTTACCTTAATTAATATATATATATAGTATATATATATATATATATATATATATATATATATATATATATATATATAGTATAAAGTATATATATATAAGTATGGGGTATATATATATATTATATATATATATATATATATATATATATATATATATGCGTTATTATTGTAGGTTTTATTATAAGTATGAAGAATAATATAAAAATACTAAGGAACTTTAGGATTCAAAGAGTTTTCTTCATATTAAGTATATTATGGTTTACATTAGTAACGACGGTCAGTACTGAAAAGGATCAAGATGATTCAGGAAACGTGGCTAAGGATTCTTCACTTGAATCAACTACTGAGTGTTTAGAAGAGGAAACGGTGGAACAAAATGCTGATAGTACAAATTCTGCAAAATCCGATAATAATAAAACCATAGATGGTTTGATCCTGCTGCAAATCAATAATAATTCGGATGCAAATAATAAGGTATTAAGTAAACAAGAGTTGGTATCAGGAGTTCTAAACGAAGATACCACAACTGAATGTTTGGACGAAGAAACAACTGTTAAACCTGATAATAAAATGCAAAGTCAAGAAGGCATAACAGACGTTGGTTTAGGAAACCAAAAAGGAGGTAATGAAGCAAAAGATTTGGTAGAACAATCAGATATAGATGGCATTGAAGATGAGACTACAACACAATTTTTGGATGAAGTGTCAACTCTTGCACTGAAAGGAAATCAGGAAAACAGAAAAGATAATTCAAACCAAGAAAAAATTTCAGATACCTCAGGAGAAAGAAAAGAATCTGAAAATATGGAAGGAGAAACAAATGTGGAAGGGATGAGTCATCAAGATGTTAGTACTACAGAAAGCTTGGAGGAGAAATCCACTGTGGGAACAGAAAATAGTATTCCAAGCCAAGTAAACAAAACAACCGGCTTAAACAAAGATCAAGAAAGGATAAGAAATTTTGGAGAAGAAAATGAAACTGAAAAATCCATAGCTGAATCAGTTATTAAAAATATAGCCAAACAAGTTACTTCAGAATATTTCAATGATGAATCAACGTCCAGATTGAAGGAAGAAAACCAGATACCAGGAAAAGGAAAATCTAGCTTGAAGAAAGAAGAAAAGACGGTAAACTTTGATGATGAAAATGACAGGAAAGTTCCAGAAAATGAATCAGTCATTGAAGAAATGAACAATGATTCGACTACTGAATACCTGAATGAGATTTTAACTATTTCCTCAGAAATCGAAAATCAGAAAGATGAGAACATAAAAGAAGTTACAAATAAATCAATAAACATCAATGAAAATATAAGTATGAAAGGGGAATCGGCTAAAAGCATGAACTTCATCACCTCAACTGAAAGCATAGAAGTAAAATCAACTCTGCTACCTGATATTGAGAACCAGAATCAAGGAGGCAAAACAGAAATAGTGAGTAAGGGAGACCAACATATTGGAACAGGAAACTCAAGAAAACAAACTGAAATAAGATTTATTGAAGATAGATTAACCAAAATAAGGATGATCACGGAGACAACTGAACCTCTAGACAAACTTTCAATTTCCGACTCGGATACAGAACTCCAAAGTCAAGGAGACGGTTCAGAAAACTTGGATCAACATGGAAATACACATGTAAATGAAATAAAAAATTTGGATGGAATATTAAC
The DNA here is from genome assembly GCA_015478945.1 of Trachelipus rathkii. NCBI lineage: Eukaryota > Metazoa > Arthropoda > Malacostraca > Isopoda > Trachelipodidae > Trachelipus > Trachelipus rathkii. Next base: position 42,297 of record JABUQX010067069.1, on the reverse strand, counting down.
AACAGAAAACGAAGAACAAAAAAGAAATAGGAAAGAATCTGTGGAAGAAAATGAAACGAAAAGTATGAAAGAAAAATTAGACATTGAAAAGGTAAACTCGGAAACAACAACCGAATATTTAGACAAGAATTCAACTCTCGGATCACAAAGAGATAATCAAAGTGATAAAGAAAAATCAGAAAACTTAAACCAAAAAGAAACCTCAATGGACGCGGAGGAAGCAGAAAACATAAACCAACGAACCAAAAATACACTACACCCACAAGAGAAAAAAATAAGAAAACCTGAAGAAGATTCGGCTACAGAGAGAATGGATATTGATAAATTATCTCTTCCATATGACATAGACAACCAGAGCCAAGGTAATGGAATAGAAACGAAAAATCAGGTCATTCAAGGAAGTGCAGAAAGTCTAGGAGATGGTAACGTAAGTGGCATAGAAAAAATGGAATTAAAAACCACAAATGAAGTCTCAAATGGTAAGAGATCAACTTTGGAATCGCCTGTAGAAAGTCAAAATGAAAGAAATAAAATAGGAAATAATAACCAATTGGATCACAAAGAAAGTACAATGGAAACCGCAGAAGACAATAAAACAGGAGATGGGAACGGAGAGTCAGATAAGAGCACTTTGAAAGAGACAATAACTGAGTATTTGGATAATTATTCAACTTTTGAAACAGTAATAGACAATAAGGGTTTTAGAAACTCATCAGAAAGCTTAACTCAAGAAGAAAAAGCAGGCAACTCAGGAAATTTAAATAAAACAGGAAACATGAAAAAACAATCAACAATATCTATGATTTCTGAGGAGACAATATCTGGTTCTAAAGTTGAAAAACATAATGACCTGAGCAAAGCAGAAAACGAAAACAAAGAAAACCAAAACTTAGCTACAAAAGATTCTACAGAAGATAATAAAGCAGGGAATATTGAAGGAGAATCGACCGTTGACGGGATGAAACCAGAAACAACAACTGAATACTTGGAAGAAAATTTAACTGTTCAATCAGAGATATATAATCACAGTTTTGAAAGCACTTCAGAAAGGTTGAATCAAAAAGAAAATATAAGAAGCTTGGAAGATGTAGATGAGAAGGAAAGCAATAATTCTAAGATTTCAACTTCGAGTTCAGTTCAAGAAAACCGGAACAAGACAAATAGAACTCAAAACAAAAATCAAAATAGAAAAGAAAGTACACAAGGCTCAGGAAAAGATAAAGAAACAAAAAATGTGAAAAAAGATTCAGTTATAGATAAAATGAAATCTAAAACAACTAAGCTTTTAGAAGAAAACTCAACTCATGGATTAAAAAATGGTAATCAGATTAATATCCATCCAACAGAAAACGACAATCACGAAGTCACAGATAGTTCAAGAGGAGTGAATGAAACTGAATCTATAGAAGAAGAATCAAATGAACGGATTATGATATCTGAGGTTTCAATCTCGGTTTCGGATATAGGAAACCAGAACGAAGGAAGTGGAAAAGACATCAAAAATAAAGCCAATCGAAACGGTAATAGAGCAGATTCCGTAACAGAAAATTTTGGAAGAGAATTAACAGTAGAAGAAATATACTCGGAGACAACAAATGAATATTTAGATGAACACTCAAGTTTCGGATCAGAAAGCAAAGATCTGAGTAATGGATACACTTTAGAAAATTTAAATAAAAAAGCAATTAAAAAAAGCTCAGAAGAAACGAATGAGGTAGAAAGATGGAAGAGTGACCCAACAAAAGAACCAATGAAATCTAAAGATTCAACTTTACGCTCTGATATAGGAAACGAGAAAGAAAGAAACAAAGTTCAAAGTGAAAATAAGGATGACAAAAATAAAAGTATGGTAGATTCTTCTGAAGAAAAAGAAAAAGAAAATATGAAGGAGGAATCAATCATAGAAGACAATTCAGAGACAACAACTGAATGTTTGGAGGAAAGTTCAACTTTCGTATCAGAATATGCTAACCAGAAAGACACTACACTTACATTGGGAAATGTAAATGAAACAGGAAATGATGAAAGAGAATCAACTGAAGTATCCATAACCTCTAGGGATTCAACGTCAGGTTTGAATGAAGAGGAACAGAATGAAGAAAAAGGAAGCGAAAACAAAAATAGAAGTACTCTTCAAAAAGAAGTAGAAGATGAGAGGGAAGAATCCTCAATAACTGAAAGGATTAACTCTGACACTTCAACTCTATCATCTGATTTAGATAACCAGAAACAAAGTAGCAAAATAGGGAAAGGAAAAACAGGAAAACAAGAAACAGTTGATGCTCGAAGAGAGGATGAATCAGGAAATGTTCAAAGAGAATCAACCATAGAAGGAATACTTTCGGAAACAACTGAATCTGGAATCGAGAACTTAAATCTGGAAGAAGGTAAACATAGCTCAACAAAAGTGATTGAAACAGGAAATACAGAAGACTCAGAAAAAGAATCTTTGAAATCTGAAAAATCAATTCTTGCCACAGGTCGAGAAGCACAGAATCAAGAAAACAAAACAATGAACATAAGTCAAGAAGATAAAAAAGTGAGTACGGTGAAATCAGAAGAGAAAAATGAAACACGAAATATAAAGGAAATATTGACCACAGAAACCTTGAACATTATGCCATCAATAAAAGAAAATAAAACAGGAAACGCTAAGCATGTAGATAAATTATTAAGCACGATGCTTTCGATGGAAAATGGTAAATCGGAAAATATAGAAGGAGAACTAACTACCAAAGAGCCATCACCATCAGAATCTGAGATAGGAAACGGAATAAGAAATACAAATCAAATTAAACAACAATTAAGTACTAAACTTTCAGTGGAAGTGAAAGAAAGAGAAACTGTGATAAGAGAATTAATCACCGAAAGTATGAAGTTAGAGGGATCAGCTTCTACATCGAATGTAGAAAAAGGAACAGAAACCATAAAGTGGAAAAGTCAACAAGGAAGTACTCTGCAATCAGGGAAAGAAAATGAGGAAGAAAACCTGGAAGTAGAATTAACCACAGAAACTTTAAATGTTGAAGCATCAACTTCCATATCAGGGAAAGAAAAAGAAACAGTAAATTCAAGTCAATTGGGCCTACAAGGAAATGCGATGCATTCGGACGAAGGGAATGAAACTGAAAATAATGAAGTAGAATTAACAGCAGAAACCTTGAATTTGTTGGTTTCAACTGCCAAATCAGAGGTAGGAAACAGAGGAGGAAAAACAAATCAGATTGAACAACAATTAAATACGATGCATTCAGCAGAAGAGAATGAAACTGGGAATATGGAAATAGGATTAACAAAAGAAACTTTAAAACTTACAATATCAACTTCTAAATCTGGAGTAGAAAGCGGAAAAGGAAAAACTAAACAAGAAGACAGACAATTAAGCACGTATAATTCAACTGAAGTAAATAAAACAAAAAACGTGAAATCAAGTACAATACAATTAGTGCAAGAGATTAAAAACGGATTTTCAACTGCAGAAAGCAGTAACTCCATGACAAAAATACCTACACTTGTAGATAGCCAAAATAAAGAAAAGAATACAGAAAATCATGAGCACGAAAAAGAAAGAACAGTAGCTTCAGGAAAAGATGATAATACAGGAAAGTTAGATGGAAATTCGCCAGTACAAGAAATATATTCAGAAACAACTGAATGCATTGATGAAAATTCAACACTTGGCTCAGATATAGAGAGCAATAACAATGAAAACAGATCACAAAAATTAAATCTTCAAGAAATTACAAGTAGTGCAATAAAAGTAATTGAAACAGAAAGTATGGAAGAAGAATCAACAAAAGAACCACTCAAATATGAAGTTTCAACTTTAACTACCAGTGATGAAACCCAGAATCAAGAAAACAAAACATTCTCTATAAAACACAAAGAGCACGAAAGAAGTACTCAGCAATCAGTTAAAAAGAATAAAACAGGTAATATGGAGGAAGAATTAATAACCAAAATTTTGAATATTAAAGTATCAACTCTAGAATCAGACGAAGGAATAAGGACAAGAAAATTTAATCAAGATGAGAAGCAATTAAGTTCGCAGCATTCAGAAGAAGAAAATAAAACAAAAAATATCGGAAAAATACTAACCACAGAAGCTTTGAATCATGAGATATCAACTTTTGAGTTGGGGGAAGGAAACAAAACAGTGAAAAAAACTCAAGAAGAGCAATTTAGTACTCATGATTCAAATAAAAATGAAGCAGAAAATATGAAAGAACAATTTACAAAAGATACTTTCCACCGTGAGGTATCAATATCTGAATCAGGAGCAGAAAATATAACTGAAAATGCAAATTCAGTAGAACTGCAAGGGAGTACATTTCATTCAGAGGAGGGGAAAATAGCAGAAAATATGAATGGAGAATCAACCACAAAATATATGAAACTCGTTGAAACAGTTTCAGAATCAGAAATAAGAAAGGGTACAGAAAACGAAAATCAAGCATACCTGAGTAAAAGTATATCGCTGTCAGCTGAAGAGAATGAAACAGGAATTATGGAAAGAGAGTTAACAACAGAAACTTTAAAATCTAAAATATCAAATTCTGAGACGGAAGTAATGAACAGAACAGGAAAAATGAATCAAAAAGATGAGCAATTAAACACGCTCCATTCACATCAAATGAGCAAAACAAAATCGAGCACTGTGTATTCAGGTCCTGAACATCAAAAAGGATATTCAAACGCAGAAAACATAAACTCAGCGAAAACAAATCCAACATCTGAGGCTAACAACCGAAACCAAGAATATGGAACAGGAACCGAAAAACAAGAAGATCGACGTGAAAAATCTGTAGGTCCAGGAAAAGAAAATGATACAGAAAAAGAAAATGAAAAATCAACCTTTCAAAGAATGCAATCAGAGACACCAACTGAAATTTTTGACAGTAATTCAACCATCTCTTCAGAAATGGAAAGTGATAGCTATGGAAACCGAACAGAAAGTTTACGTACACCGCATTTAGGGAAAGAGGTAGAAACAGGAAACATATACCTAGAAGTAACAACAGAAACTTTGAATCTTAGAGAATCGATGTCCGAATCGAAAGGAGAAAACAATACAGCAGGAACAAATGAAAACAAACAATTAAGTTCCCAGATTTCAGTGGACGAAAATGAAACGGGAAGTGTTAGAGAAGAGCTAACCACCAAAATATTGAATCCTCAGATTTTAACTTCTGAAGGGGAAGTTGGAAAAAGAACAGTAGAAGTAGATCAAGGAGAAAAACAAAAAAGTACGCAGCATTCTGTGGACAAAAATCCAACAGAAAATATGAAAGGAGCATTGACCACCAAAATTTCGAAACTTGAAGTGTCAATTTCTGAATGGGAAATAGCAAAGAGAACAGTAAAAGCAAATCAAGAAGAAAAACAATTAAATACTAAGCATTCAGGGAATGGGAATGAAAGGAATGTGGAAAGTAAAATAAGCACATACACTTTCCACCTTAAGGAATCAACATCTGAAAATTCAACTCTTGATTCGGAGATTGAAAGTAATAGTAATGAAAACAGACCAGAAAACATAAATCTAAAAGAAGTTACTAGTAGTTCAATAACAGTGATTGAATTAGGGGGTATGAAAGAAGAATCAGCAAAAGAACCTCTCAAATTTAGTGATTCAACTTTGGTCACCGATGTAGAACCCCAGAGTAAAGACAATAAAACAATTTCTTTAAATGAAGACGAGGAAGTAGCAAATACTCAGCAATGGGCTGAGAAGAATGAAACAGGAAACATGGAGGAAGAGTTAAGAACAAAAACTTTGAATACTGAGATTATAACTCTCGAATCAGACGAAGAAATAAGAACAGATAAATCTGATCAAGAAGATAAACAATTAACTACACTGAATTTAGAGGAAGAAAATGAAACAAGAGATATCGGAAAAGTACTCACCACAGAAACTTTGAATCGCGAGATATCAACTTCCAAATTGGATGTAGGAAACATAACAGTGAAAACAAATCAAAAAAACAAACAATTAAATGAGGATGAAACCGGGAAATTGGAAAGAGAACTTACCACAAAGACTTTCCATCCTAAGTCATCAGCATCTGAATCAAAAGCAGAAAATACAGCAAAAAAGACAAATTTAGTAGAGCTACGAGGAAGTACGGTTCACTCAGGAGAAGAGAATTTAACCAGAAATGTGGATGAAGAATTAACCACACATTTCAGTCTCGAACAAACCGCTTCAGAATCGGAACTAGGAAAGGGGGCAGGAGACGAAAAACAAGTTGACGTGCTAAGAAGTACAGCGTTGTCTGTGGAAAAGAATGAAACAGGAAATATGGAAAGAGAATTAACAGCAGAAACTTTAAAACTCAAAGTATCAACTTCTGTGTTTGAGGTTGGTAAAAGAACAGGAAAAATGAATCAAGAAGATACACAAGTAAGTAAACAACATTTAGATGAAGTGAGTAAAACAAAAAGTATGAAATTAGGTACTTTGCAGTCAAACCTAGATCATAAAAATGGAAATTCATCCACAGAAAGTATAATCTCCGCGATAACTCCTGCATCTGAGGCTGATAATCGGGACCAAGGAAACGGATCAGGAATGGAAAAAACTGTTGATTCTGTAAAAGAGAATGATACACGATTAATACATTCAGATACAACAACTGAATGTTTTGATGATAATTCAACTACTGCTTCAGAGATGGAGCATGAGAAATATGGAAACATAACAGAAAACTTTAGTGCACTAGGCTCAGAGAAAGAGATAGAAACAGGAAACATAAACATTGATTTAATCACGGAAACTTTAAATCTTCGAGATTTAACCTCCTCATATGAAAAAGTAAGCATGAGTGGAAAAGTAAATGATACGGACTTTTACTCAAATACGCAACATTCTGTTGAAGAAAGTGAAACAAAAAACAATGATAGAGAGTTAACCACAAAAATTTCGAATCTTGGGGATTCAACGTCCCAATTGGAGGTAGGAAGCAGAACCGGAAAAACAAATGAAGGAAAACAATTAAGTACGCATCATTTAGAGGGTGAAAATTTAGTAGACAAAAATGGATCGATAAATGCTGATATTGTAGCAACCACAGTAACAACGTATTTTAATATTTCAATTTCAGAAGCAGAAGTAGGCAATATAACAGGTAAAACCAATCAAGGCAAGCAATTAAGTACTCAGTATTCAGTGGAACAAAATACAACAGGAAATAAGAAAGGAAAGTTAACCACTAACATTTCGAATCTTGAGATTTCAACTTCTGATTCGGAAGTAGGAAGCCGAACAGAAGAAACAAATCAAGAAAACAAGCAAATAAGTACACAACATTCACTGGAAAGAATTGAAACAAAAAATACTGAAACGGATCAAACCACTGAAACTTTAAAACTTGAGAATTCAACCACTGAGTCGGAAATAGGAAGTAGAACAGGTAAAACACTTCAAAATGAAAACCAAAAAATTACACAATTTTCTGAAGGAGAGAATGCAACAGGTAATGCTGAAAAAGGATCAACTCCTGAAATTTTGAATCTTGAGATTTCGACTTCTGAATCGGAGGTGGTATACAAAACCGAAAAAGCAAAAGAAAACCAGCAAACAAATATACAGTACTTACCAGAACAAAGTGAAAAGGGTAAGATGGAAGGAGAGTTGACCACAAAATTTTTGAATCTTAATGGTTCAAATTCTAAATCCGAAGTGTGGAAAATAGCAACAAATGCAAATAAAGATGAAAAACAAAGGAATACACAGTTTTCCGATGTTGGGAACGAAACAAAAAATATTGAAAGAGAACTAAACACAGAATCTTTGAACCTTGAGGTTTCAACTCTTGTGTCAGAAATAGACAACAGAACAGGAGAAATTAATCAAGAAGAAAAACAAAAAAGTTCGCAGTTTTCTAATGACGGGAATGAAATAGGAAATACTGAAAGTGAACCAACCACAGATAATTTGAATCTTGAAGTTTCATCTTCTGAATCGGAAGGAAGAACAAGAAAAACAAGTCAAGACAAACAGTTTTCAGTAGCGCAGAATGAAACAGAAAATATCAATGGAGAATTATCCACTAAAATTTCGAGCATTGAGGATTCAACTTCTGAATGGCAAGTAGAAAATAGAACAGGGAAGATAAATGAAGAAGCAAAACGAATGAGTACTCATTATTTAGGAGATGAAAAGAAAACATTAAATATGGAAAGAAAATTAACGACAAATACTTTACATTTCGAGGTACCAACTTTTAAATCGGGTGTTGAATACGGAACAAGAAAGTCAAATGAAATAGAACTACGGGAAAGTACTCTGCACTCAGGGAAGGAGATTGTAACAGTAAATATGGACGGAGAATTAACCACAATAAATACGAATCTATTAGAAACTTCAGAATCGGAAATAGGAAAAAGAACAGGAAAGTCAAACCAAGTAGATCAAAGAAGATATACATCGTTGTCATCCGAAGACAATAAAACAGGAAATATGGAAGGAGGATTGACAACAGAAACTTTAAAACTTAAAGTATCAACTTCTGAGACAGAAGAAGGGAACCGAACGGAAAAAACGAATCAAGAAGACAATCAATTAAGTACGCAACGTTTAAATGAAGTGAGTAGACCTAAAGATATGAAACCGAGCGTTATATATTCGGAGCCTGAGGATCAAAACGGATATTCAACCATTGAAAGTATAAATTTCGTGATAACAACCCCAGCATCTGAGGCCAATAATTGGAATCAAGAAATCAGAACAGTAACCGAAAAACAAGAGGACCAACGTAATAGAACTATTGATTCAGGAAAACAGAAGGATATAGAAAAAGCGAATAGAAACTCAACCATACAAGGAATGCATTCAGATTCAACAACTGAATGTTTTGATGATAATTCAACTATCTCTTCAGAAATGGAAAACAAAAGTTATGAAAATGGAACAGAAAACTTAATTACGCAGCATTCAGGGAAACAGGTAGCAACGGGAAGCATAAACGAAGAATTAACCACAGAAACTTTGAATTTTAGAGAATCAACCTCTGAACCTGAACGATCCAACAGAACAAAGAAAGTAAATATAAGTGACCCTTACTTAAGTACGAAACATTCAGTTGAAGAGAGTGAATCTGAAAACAAAGAAGGAAAGTTAACAACAAAAACTTTGAAACCTGGAGAATCAACGACCGAATCCAAAGTTGAAAATAAGACAGGGGAAAGAAATGAAGACAAAAGATCAGGACCGCAGAATTCAGCTGAGGAAAATGTAACTGTGAGCATGGAAAGAGAGCTAACGACTGAAATATCAAATCTCTTGGATTTAACGCAATTTTATGATAGAGGAAATAATCTAGGAACTATTGAAAGAGGAGAAAGTACAGAAACTTTGAATCTTGAAGTCTCAACTTCTGATTCGGAAGTAGGAAATCAAACAGGAGAAATAAAACAAGAAGACAAACAAATAAGTACACAACAATCACTGGAAAATAATGAAACCGGAGATATTGGGAGAGGACCAACCCTTGAAATTTTGAAATTTGAGGTTTCAACTACTGAGTCGGAAATAGGAAAGAGTACAATAAAATCACATCAAGAAGAAAAACAGAGAAGTTCAGAGTTTTTTGAAGGAGGAAATGAAACAGGAAATCTGGAGGTTTTAACTTCTGAGTCGGAAGTAGAAAACAAAACAGGAAAATCAAATCAAAACGATCAATTAAATACCCAATACTCACTAGAACATAGTGAAACAGGAAAGTTGGAAGGGGAGTTGACCAGCAAATTTTCTAGTCCTGAAGTTTCAAGTTCTAAATCGGAAGCACGGAATATAGCAACAAATGCAAATCAAAATGAAAAACAAAGAAATACACAGATTTCGGATGGAGAGAAAGAAAGAGGAAATATTGAAAGAGGATCAACCACAGAAACTTTGAATCTTGGAGAATCATCTTCTGAATCGGAAGTAGGAAGTAGAACAGGAAAAACAAGTCAGGACAAACGATTAAGAACGCAGTTTTCAATGGCACAGAATAAAGCAGGAAACATCGAGGGAGAGTTATCCACTACAGTTTCGAATATTTCAACTTTCGAATGGAAAGTAGAAAACATAACAGGGAAAATAAGCCAAAAAGAAAAACAAATAGGTACTCAATTTTCAGGAGATAAAAATCAAACAGTTAATGTCGAAGAAAAATTAATTACAGATTCTTTACACCTTGATATATCATCTTCCAATTATGATGTTGAATACGCAACAAGAAATCCAAATTCAATGGAATTAGAAACAACTTCAGAATCGGAAATAGGAAAAAGAACAGGAAATGCACACCAAATTAATACACGAAGATATACATCGCATCCAAGTGAAGGGAATGAAACAGGAAATATGGAAGGAGAATTAACAACAGAAATTTTAAAACTTACAATGTCAGCTTCTATGACAGAATTAATGAAGGAAATAGGAAAAATTAACCAAGAAGACAAAGAATCAAATACTCAATTTTCAGATGAAGAGAGTAAAACAAAAGGTATGGAATCAAGCACAATGTATTCATGGTCTTACGATCAAAGAGGATTTTCAACCGAAGAAAGTTTAAATTTCGAGATAACAGCCCAAACCCATGAGGATAATAACTGGAACCAAGATAACAAAACAGGAACAGAAAAACAAGAGATACATCCAAAAAGAACTGTTGATTCAGAAAAAGAGAATGATATGGAAAAAAATATTAGAATATCAACCATACAAGGAATACATTCAGACACAACAACTGAATATTTTGATGATAATTCAACAATTTCTTCAGAGATGGAAAACAAAAGTTATGGAAATAGAACAGAAAGCTTAAGTACGTTGTTTTCATGGAAAAGGGTAGAAACAGGAAACATAAGCGGAGAATTAACAATGGAAACTTTGAATATTATAGAATCAACCATCGAATCTGAACGAGTAAACAAAACAGAAGAATCGAATGAAACAAACCCTTATTTAAGTAATCAATATTCAGTTGATGAGAGTGAAACGGGTAACAGAGAAGGAGAGTTATCAACGAAAACTTTAAATCCTGCAGAATCAAGGTCCGAATCAGAAATTGCAAATAAAACAGGAGAAACAAATGAAGGCAAGCAATCAAGCACACAGTCAGTGGATGAAAATGTAACCGACAGTATAAAGGGAGAGTTAACCACTAAAATATCAAATATCGAGGTTTCAACTTCTGATTTAGAAGTTGGAAACATAACAATGAAAGCAAATCAAGAAGAAAAACAAAGAAGTACGCAGAGTTCTGAAAGTGGGAATACTTTAGGAACCATTGAAATTGAAAAAGGCCGAGAAACTTTGAATCTTGAAATTTCAACTTCTTATTTGGAAGTAGGAAACCGAACGGAAGAAATAAATCAAGAAGACAAACAAATAATCACACAACATTTACTGGAAGGAATTCTGACAGAAAATATTGAAAGAGGACCAACCACTGAAACTTTGAAATTTGTAGTTTTAACTACTGAATCGGAAATGGGAAACAGAACAATAAAAGCACTTCAAGAAGAAAAACAAAGAAGTACACAGTTTTCTGAAGGAGGAAATGAAACAGGAAATTTTGAAAAACGACAAACCACAGGATATTTGAATCTTGAGGTTTCAACTTCTGAGTCGGAAGTAGAAAACAAAACAGGAAAAGCAAATCAAAACCATCAATTAAATAAGTCGTATTCACCAGAACAAAGTGAAACAGGAAAGATGGAAGGAGATTTGACCACTAAATTTTCGAGTCTTGGATTTTCAATTTCTAAATGGAAAGTAGGGAACATAACAAATGCAAATCAAGAAAGAAAACAAAGAAATACCCAGTTTTCTGATGGGAGGAAAGAAACACTAAATTTTGAAACAGGACCAACCACAGAAACTATGATTCGTGAAAATTCATTTTCTGATGTGGAAATAGAAAGCAAAACAGGAGAAATAAGTTCAGACAAACAATTAAGTACGCAGTTTTCAGTGGCTCAGAATAAAACAGGAAACATCAAAGGAGAGTTATCCTCTACAATTTCGAGTCTTGATATTTCAACTTCTAAATTGAAAGTAGAAAACATAACAGAGAAAATAAAACAAGAAGGAAAACTCATGAGTAGTCAATATTCAAGAGATGAAAATGAACCAGTTGATGTGGAAAGAAAATTAACTACAGATTCTGTGCAAATTGATATATCATCCGAATCGAATGTTGAATATGAAACTAGAAAGCCAAATTCAATTAAACTACGAGATAGTACACTGCACCCAGGGGAAGAGATAATATCAGGAAATATGAGCGGAGGATTAAACACAAAAAATAATTATCTATCAGAATCAACCTTAGAATCGGAAATAAGAAAGAGCACAAGAGAAGCAAACGAAGTATACACACGAAGAAATACTTCGTTGACACAGGAAGAGAATGAAACGGGAAATATGGAAAGAGAAATAGCAACAGAAACTTTAAAATTTAAACTATCAACTTATATAACAGAATTAATGAAGGAAATAGGAAAAACTAACCAAGAAGACAAACAATTAAATATGCAAAGTTCAGATGAAGTCAGTAAACCAAAAGGTATAAAATCGAGCACTATGTATTCACGGCTCCATAATCATAAAGGATATTCAACCACTGAAACTCTAAATTTCGAGATAACAGCCCCAACCTTTGAGGTTGATAGCTGGAACCAAGATGGCAGAACAGGAACCGAAAAACAAGAGATACATCCAGAAAGAACTGTTGATTCAGAAAAAGTGAATGGAATATCAACCATACAAGAAATACATTCAGATACAACAACTGAATGTTTTGATGATAATTCAACTTTCTCTTCAGAGGTGGAAAGCAAAAGTTATGAAAATAAAACAGAAAAGTTAAGTACGCTGCATTCAGGAAAAGATGTAGAAACAGGAAACATAAACGGAGGATTAACAACGGAAACTTTAAATCTTATAGAATCAACCTCCAAATCTGAACGAGTAAACGGAACAGAAAAATCAAATGAAGCAGATCCTTACTTAAGTTCGCAGCATTCAGTTAAAGAGAGTGAAACAGAAAACAGAAAAGAAAAGATAACCATGGAAACCTTGAATCTTGGAGAATCAACGTCCGAATCCGAAGTTGGAAATAGAACAGGGGAATCAAATGAAGACAAACCGTCAAACCCACATATTTCATTGGATCAAAATGTAACTGAAAGTATAAAAGTAGAGCTAACCACCAAAATATCTAATATTGAGATTTCAAATTCTGAATGGACAGCAGGAAACAGAACAGTAAAAGCAAGTCCAGAAGAAATGCAAAAAAGTACGCAGTATTTGATGGAGGAAAATGAAACAGTAAATATGAAGAATGAATTAACTTCCAAAATTTCGAATCTTGGGGTTTCAACTTCAGAATTTGAAGTAGAGAGGAAAGCAGAAAAAGAAAATCAAGAAGAAAAGGAGAGTAGTACTCAGTTTTCTGTTAGTGGGAGAGAAACAGGAAATATTGAGATAGGAACTGACACAAATACATTGAAAATTGATGTTTTAACTTCTAATTTGGAACTAGAAAACAGGACAATTAAAACAAATCAAGAAAACCAAACAAGTACGAATCATTCAGTAGACGAAAATAAAACAGAAAATATGAAAAGAGAATTAACTACTAAAATTATTAATCCTGATGTTTCCACTTTTAGATGGAAAGTTGAAAACAGAACAGGGAAAATAAATCAAGAAGAAATTCAAAGTACTCAGCATTCAGTGGATCAAAATACAGCAGTAAATTTGAAAGGAGAGTTTACCAATAATAATTCGAATATTGAGTTTTCAACTTTTGAATCGAAAGTTGAAAACAGAACAATAAAAGCAAATCAAGAACAATTTAGTACTCAATATTCTGGAGATGAGAATGAAACAAGGAATATAGAAGGAAAATTAAGCACTTCTGAATCAAGTGTTGGGTACGGAAGAGGAAAATCAAATCAAATAGAACTACGAAAAAGTACGCAACGCTCAAAGGAAGAATATCTAACAGAAGCTATGGAGGGTTTATTAACCACAAATGTTTTGAAACTCAATAAGACAACTTCTGAATCGGAAAGATTAAACAGAACAGAAAGCTCGAATCAAGTAAACCTACGAAAAAGTACGCTGGGCTTAGTGGAAGAGACTGAAGCAGGAAATATAGTATTGACAACAAAATCTTTGAATCTAAAAATATCAACTTATGAGCCTGGAGTAGAAAGTGGAAAAGGAAAAACTACCAAAGTTTACAAACAATTAAATACTTCCAATTCACTTGAAGTGAATAAAGCAGAAAATGTGAAATCAAGTACAATGCATTTAGTGCATGAGATTAAAGAAGGATATTCAACTACGGAGAGTATATACTCCGCGATTAAAACTCCTTCATCTAAGATTGATAACCAAAACAAGGAAAAAAGAACAGGAACCGAAAATCACGAGCGCCAACAAGAGAAAACAATATCTCCTAGAAATGATAATAACACAAGAAAATTGGAAGAGATATTAACCATACCTAGAATACATTCAGAGACAACAACTGAATGCATTGATGAGGAAAATTCAACTTTCGGTCCTGATATGCATAGTAATAGTAATGAAAACAGATCAGAGAAAATAAATCTGGAAGAGATTACAGGGAGTTCAATAAAAATAATTGAAACAGGGAGTATTAATGTAGAATCAACAGAAGAACCTCTCAAATATGAGGGTTCGACTTCTTTTACCGGTGAAGAATCCCAGAATCAAGAAAACAAAACAATCTCTAAAAATCAAGAGCAAGTAAGAAATACTCAACGATGGGTAGCAAATAATGATACGGAAAATATAGGAACAGAAACTTTGAATAAAGACGTATCAACTTTTGAATCGGAGGAAGGAGGAAGGACAAGAAAATCTGATGGAGAAAAACAATTAAGCACGACGCATTTTGAACGAAAGAATAAAACAAGTGAAACAGGAAAGATATTGACCACAAAAGCTATATATCATGAAATGTTAAATTCTGAACTGAATGTAGGTAACAGAACGGTTAAAACAAATCAAAAAGAACAAAAACTTACTACACCGTACTCAGGATATGAAAATGAAATAGGGAGTATGAAAAGACAATTTACCACAGATACTTTCCCCCTTGAGGTTTCAACATTTGAGTCAGGAGGAGAAAATGGAACTAAAAAGGCGCATTTAGTAGAACTAATAGGTAGTACACTTAACTCAGGAAAAGAGAACAAAACAAAAAATATGGATGAGAAATCAGCCACAAAAACGATAAATCTCATAGAAATAACATCAGAATCGGAAAAAAGAAGCAAAAATCAAGTAGACCTACGAAGAAGTACATCGCTATCTACGGAATACAATGAAACAGGAAATATGGAAAAAAAATTATCAACGGAAACTTTAAAACTTAAAGTGTCAACTTCTGAGACAAAAGTAGACAACAAAACGGTGAAAACGTATCAAAAGGGCAAACAATTAAGTTCGCAGAGTTCAGACGAGATGAGTGAAACAAAAAGTACTATGCATTCTAGGCCACATAATAAAAAAGGATATTCAACCACAGAAACTTTGAATATTGGAGAATCAACCACTGAATCTGAGATAATATATCCAACAGGAAAATTAAATGAAATAAATCAACGAAAAAGTACGAAGCGATCGGTTAGAGAAAATGAAACAGGATTTATGGAAGGAGAATTAACAACGAAAACAATGAATCTTGGGGAATTAACTTCCAAATCTGAGATAATAAACAGAACTGGAAAATCAAATGAAGTGCACCACCGAGAAAGTACGAAACATACTGTTGAAGAAAAAGAAGCAGAAAATATTGAAGAAGATTTAACAACGAAAATTTTGAATATTGGAGAACCTAATTCTGAATCAGAGATAACAAACACAACTGGAGAATCAAATGAGGTAGACCAAAGAGAAAATACGAAACATTTAGTTGAAGAGATTGAAAAAGAAAACATGGAAGAGAAGTTAACAACGAATACTTTATATCTTGGAAAATCAACTTCCGAATCTGAAGTAATAAACAGAACCATTAAATCAAACGAAGCAGACCACCCAGAAAGTACGAAGATTTTGGTTGATGAGAATGAAACAAAATATATGGAGGGAGAGTTAAGAACGAAAACATTAAATATTGGAGAATCAACTTCCGAATCTGAGGTAATAAGCAGAACCGAAAAATTAAATGAATTAGACTCCCTAGTAAGTTCGAAGCACTTTGTTGAAGAATATGAAACAGAATATATGGAAAGAGAGATAACAACAGAAACTTTGAATCTTGGAGAATCAACCTCAGAATTTGAGGTAATAAACAGAACCGGAAAATCAAATGAAGTAGACCACCGAGAAAGTATGAAACATTCTGTTGAAGGGAATGGAACAGAATATATGGAGGAAGAGTTAACAACGAAAAGATTAAATCGTAGTGAATCAACATTCGAAACAGAGGTAATAAATAAAACCGGAAAACCAGATAAAGTAGAACATCGGGAAAGTACGAATCAATTGGTTGAAGATAGTAAAAGAGAATATATAAAAGGAGAGTTACCAACGAAAACATTCAATCTTGGAGAAACAACTTCCGATTCTGAAGTAATAAACAGAACCGGAAAATCAAATGAAGTAGACTACCGAGAAGGTACGAAGCATTCTGTTGAAGAGAATGAAACAGAATATATGGAAGGAGAGTTAAAAACGAAAACAATGAATCTTGTGGAAGCAACTTCTGAGTCTGAGGTAATAAAAAGAACCGCAAAATCAAATGAAGTAGACCACCGAGAAAGTACGAAACATTTGGTTGATGAGAAAGAAAAAGGATATATGGGAGAAGAGTTAGCATCGAAAACATTGAACCTTGGGAAAACAACTTCCGAATATGAGGTAAGAAACAGAACCGGAAAATATGAAGTAGACCGCCGAGAAATGAGGATAGAAAGCCAGAAAATCACATGAAGTAGACACCCGAGAGAGAAAAGTACGACAGGAATTTTGTAAAACGGAAGAGAGAATGAAACAGAAATATATGGAGGGAGACGTTAACAAACGAAAACTTGATTATTGCCAGAATCAAATATCGAATCTGAGGTGAATAAACAAGAACCAGAAAACTCAATGAAGTAAACGACCAAGAAAGTACGAAGCATTCTGTTGCAAGAAATGAAACGGATGGAATTATAAGCGAAGGGAAAACGGTCATTCCTTCTGCCGGAGTTACCAGCCACATATCTTTCCTCGACATTTTTTGAAACTTTTAGGAGAAACAACCTCCAGCGAAAGAATTAGCAATCAGACAAATATTTGAAGTCTATTTATCATTTATTCAACAACTTTTCAAACGTAAACTTCTGACTTGGCCTCGGTTAATAAACCAAACCGCATTAATCCAGGGAGCCCAATTTTGAAGTAGAGAACACCGAGGAAAGAAATAAAAAGCGTAGTGGTGGGTTCGTCTTTATTATCTGTGAAGACAGAATGTGTTTGCATGGACGGCAAGAGATTTACACGTAAGCCACAGATTTTTCAATAGACTCGTAACGTTGCCGGACGATCCAACCATGTTCGAGAATGTGGGTACTGACACGACATATACTGGATACATGCGAGTTAATCCGGGGCAAAATCACTACGTCCCCGTAGACAAGATGTATCTCGATATACGGGAAGAGCTACGCATCTGAGCGTCTATCTCTTTCGGGTCAGTTGCCGAAGCGACACATATATTCCTGAAGGTTATACCAGATATAATATGGAACTGGTAACCGCTATCAAGCCGCGATTTCTAGGTCCTATCTTGACATGATCTGTGAAAGTCTGCTATTCCAAAATTGCTGTAACCATAGCCAGAGTCTAGCCCCTACGTCTCTAATAAAACTTAATTAGAACCGGACAAATCACATCCACTAACATAACATGGAGTACGGGCACTCAACCGGAGTGAAACCTTAACCGCAACACCCTCTGTACTTTCTGTGAAGGATGATGATAACCCATGCATATGTGTTGTCTTGGAGGAAGACCTCACGGGTGGATTTCCGAACGTCCCCTGTTTGGTCAACAGGATCCGGGAAAAATTATTGGAGAGAGTCTTATGTCCGTGAAATCGGGAAAAATTCCCGACATCAATTGAGGGGGGGTTAATAAACAAGAAAGACTACACGTGAAATCTGATCATCTTGACTGCCTCTAGACAACCGAGGACAAGCATTTTACGGCTACCATCATTTGGCTGTTTTGCAACGTAGAGTGAAACTTATTAATATTCTTTATGGGACGGATTTCAAGACGCCCCCGCAGGTATAACAACGAGAACGAAATTCTAGAAACTTTTCTTATGGTGGAACACAAACTTAGGCACTCTAAAGGAGGAAATTGTTATAAACACGCTTCGTGGGAACAGTCCAAATTAACGTAAAAACCTCGAGCATGCAAAGTTTACCACAAGGCTATTTTCAGGTAGAAGAGAATGACTGGGTCTAAGCAGACAACGGTATTACTCCGGAAGGAGACCTTTTAACTTGCCATTTAACTAAACTCACAACTCCCTTGGTTGTACATAAGGACTACGTGACGTCCAATATCAACAGGCAAGTGCTCATCATTTTCCTAGCGTGTTGTAATATAACACATCATGTAACGTCGCGATAATACTATCCCATAGGGTCGATAGCCCATGAGAAACGATTATTGGTAGGCGAGAGTTCATCCTGTCTCCCTCGCGCTGTGAAGATATAACAATTGGAAGCATGAAATGATATGGAGGAGCGATTATACAATAGAGCTGGGATCCCTAACATAACTCGATTGAGGATAGACTGGATTGGTTTTAGGCCTGCGAGATCTCTTTTTTTTTTAGAAAACAGGAGCGCGGACTTCCGAATCGGAGGTAATAAACCAAACAAGAAAAATCAAATGGCAGAGCGTGCCCGCAGGTTCGTGAGCGCAACCGACCGGAGCCAGAATTCTCTATTCTTCAGAATACTAAACCAGTTCACCCAATCATGTTGGTTAGTTGTCGACGAAATGTTAAACCTAGACCTATTGAATGCGCAGGAAGATTCCTTTTTAACATTTGCCAGAGGACATACGCAATGAAATGCTGGGTAGGAGAATCAACTTCCGAATCTGAGATAAATAAACGGGAAACCGGGCGCTAAATATCAAATAGAAAAGGTGGAGCAGCTCACCCGCAGGCCTTACGAGAAGGGTACAAGCATTCTGTGAACGAGGAATGGTAAAGCCGCGCACACTAATAGGCTTATGAAGGAGATGAACCCGTTTTAAACAACCGCGGCAAAACACCTTTCTCTCGAGAAATCTTTCGGACGTGGGGACGACAAACTGTCGATATCTCTTGATCATAAAAAGTAAAGCTGCAAAGGGGCTACCATTCGGAGAACACCTCAAACACAGAATACATCAAATAATGAGAGTTAGTTTAAAACAGGAAAACCACCCCCGCGTGATGAAGGAGACGTGAGAGTACAAAAGATTCTGTTGTGAAGCCGAACTTGAAGAATGTCGCTATGGTAGCGCGTCTGAGAGCTTACACGTAAATTCTCTGTAATATTGGTATTACAAATATGGCATACCTTTACCGGACGAGGTTATGATGCTTTTCAAGTGTCAATGAACAGAGAAACCGAGAGAAAAATCCATAGGCCATATGAACCTTACGTGAGAATGGAAAAACAGAATTATATGGAGGGAGATTTTAAATACGCGGAACTTCGGGAAGATGTTGTCTAACAACGAGAAGAGCTTGAATATTTGGAGATATCAAACATCCATATTTCTGATAGACGTAACAATCAGTATTTCCGGGTAAATACAACTATTGACATTAACCTCCAAACCGAGCACGAGTTACATGTGCTACGGATATAGCATTCGGTCCTTTTGAAGAAAATGAAACAAGAAATACTGATTTATGCTTTCGTTAACACTTAACAAACCGTTAAAAATGGTGGGGCTGATGGATCCTTTCAAAATACAACCTCGCGGAATCTGATTTAATAAAAACCAAACCAGCGGAATTTACCCCATGAAGGTTATAGACACACCGAGACTCACTTGCAGTGAATGAGTAATATGTAGCGACCTTCCCATTTGATGATTTCTCGGTGTCAGTAATTATTTTGGAGGGAAGGAATTAAACAAACCCGCAAAAATGAATCTTGGATGGAGAAATAACTTAGTGCGAATGGCTGAGTTCGTACATCTCACAACAGTCTTTTCCGGACAATTTCCTCCAAAATTGAAGAGATTTACGGTTTTCACGAGGCGAGCTAACTGACGGCATTCGATCTGAAGGGCGAGAATGAAACGGGATATATGAAAGGAGACGTTTAGACATCGAAAACTTTGAATCTTTGAGGATTACTCTCACAATCTAAGATAATGAAAGCAAACCGCAAAATCAAGATGAAATGGCAGCCAACCGGAGAAAGTACGAAGCATCGGTTAAAATAAGGAAAGAGAAAATATGGGAGGGAGAGTTAACAAATGAAAATATTTGTTTAATTATGTTGGTGGAGATCAATCTTTCCACCCGAGGATCATTTCGTAGAATAAACAGTATACTAGCGCGTGATAAAGTGCAATCTAGCACCAAGTAGTACAAACCAATCGACCCAAGATACGTAAGAACCGTACTATAACGGGTATATTAGTGACACGAGCAGCGTTAACAACGAAAAACTTTGAATATTGGAAGAACCACATCCATATTTTCGAAGGTAATAACAGAACTTGGGGAAATATCAAATGAACTAATACCGTGGGAAAGTACTCCGAAGCAGTGTTCGGTGTTAATAAGAAAAAGGCTGCACAGAGTGACATCTATAGGACCTTACATCCCCCAGGTTAGATTGCTATAAGCAACACATAAATTATAAACTTTTAGAACATGCGGCTCTCGTGGGCCGATATGCTTGTAAGGAAACTCATCTCAAACCCTTACACCAGACAACTCAAAATAGAGATTTGTGATTAACACCAACCAGAGAGCGGAAGGAGATCTTTTTTCGAGGATCTACTCAAATCCATTTAGGTCATTGCCTCTTGACTTTGGAATCGCAAACGCAGCAATTGTCCATCGTGAAAGATGATGGTTTGTTAGAGCAACGAAAACAGGACATCAAAATGTATCTTCGGAAATTCGCAAACACCCTCTTCGTGAATTCGGTGAGGGTGGACTCGGTGGTAACATATATTATAAAACCGTGAAAACTCAAAGTGAAGTATACAATCGAGGAAGTACCGAAGCCACCCTCTGTTAGAAGATTGGAGAAATGTATATATAGAGACAGGATTATTATGGGACGGGGAGGTGGTTTTATAGCAACAGAGAAGAGCTCTTGATTTCGTATGGGAATTGGTGGAGACATTAACATCCATACTTTCTCAACACGATGAATAAAACAGAACGGAAATCAATGGCGATTGAACAACTACTCCACCAAAAAGCTATATCAGAAGCGAGTTTTCTCCGACTGAAGAAACAGTAGACTACCAAATATATTTCCATGTTGGGGTTGGACAATTCATAGATCTTAATCATAATGCTTTTACTACTATAATTTCATGTTCATTGATCACTTTTTAGGAAAGCGAGACCTCACGGTGCGCAATCTGACTTACCTTTGTGGGAGGTAATATAAACCCAACACAGAATACCAAATGAAGTTAGGTGGACCATTAACACCCTACGAGTTCTACCTAGTACATCTACTCTTTGCGTGTGTCTGAGAATTCGAAGTACCTCCAAATACGAGGCACTATATTGTATGATACGCGAGAGCTTGGCGTGATTAACAATCATGAGCACAGCTTGTGAATGGGCTTGCATTAATCTAGAATCCGAATGATCTGATTGAGTAATAAAACAAAGGCCGTGCGATACCCATTCAACATGCACATGAGTAGACAACCTAGTAGAATAGATACGATCCGAATTTCTTGCGTTGTTCCAGCGAATGAAACAGATATATATACTGTAGCGAGAGAGAGAGTCTTTTCCTTTCGTCCCAACAACGAAAACACTTTTAATCATTGGAGGAATCAACTCTCCGCTCTGCGATGCGTTGATCACTATATAAATATGAGAACTTGTGGAGACATCAGAATGAGGAATTGGTTAGTGACTCTCATGCGAGAGCGAACGGCGGCCCGAACGGTACGGACCCATATAGCCTCTCGTCCTGTGTTTCTGTGACAGAGAATATGGATACATTGAATCAGATCCGTAATTCTGGCTTACACCGGTGTGATGGAGAGAGAGTTGAGAACAATCGAAAACTGTTGTGGAGAACGCAGATGCGCATCGAAAACATCGCATATCTCAATTTTCGATGTCTAATAAACAGAACCGGGCGTAAAAAACCGATACAACCTGCTATTACGAGAACCGACATAACAATTGATCACGAGAAGGAAAACACCCTTTACATCAACTCAGTATAACATTTGATGCAAACATTGACTTATTAAGCCCGACATGTATATGGACATGGCAGTCGTTAACAGGATTTCTCGTCGCAACTTTGGAATGCGTTCCTTAGAAACAACCTACGAATCTGATGGCATTAAACTGCTAATAGCCAGAAAAAAACTCAGAAGAATGAGGTTAACGAACCACCGAGAAGGAAATAACTAGATTTAGGGTTTTTTCAGTGATAAATGCTATAACAGACATAGGATTTATTGGTGCACGGGAGAAGACTCCGAAAACGATTGGATCAAATCATCTTTTGTATCAAGACAGACCCAATTCTTCCGGAATTCATAAGTGCTAATTAAACAGAACCGGAAAATCAAATGAAGTAGACACCGAGAAAGTACGACGCATTCGCTTGAAGAGAATGAACAAGAAAATATTGGAAGCGAGAAGTTAACATCGGAAAAACTTGATCTTAGAGAATCTACCCACATCTGATGATTAATAAACCAAACTACAAATCAAAACGAAGCAGTCAACCGGAGAGTACGGTAGCATCTGGTTAAAGAGGATGAAACAGAAAAACACTAGGGTGAGATGTGGCGTTCCCCAAAAACTCTCTCTCCTGTGGACAAGACTCACTTACAGGAGGAGTGAGATGTCGCGGGAATCAAGCCGTTCCAATCTCTATACAAGCTAATGGCCGCACGCGCTGCGTAGTCGGTAAGAACACTGTGGCAAAATATCTCATACATCGAAGGTCTACACGGGGCACAACAGAGAAAGCATGGTTTACGAATAATGTATCACGATAGAAGCCTCAGGATATAGGAATTATACACATTTTTTGCGTGCTTTGCTGGCAGCTATTTCTCTCCAACGAGAGAACTTGCATTATCTGGATCGCGAGACATTCCAGGAATCCTCGCATTATTTGATCCAATAAACAGAAACCGGGGAACAATCAAATAAACTAGACTACGTGAAAGTACGAAGCATTCGGTTAAGGACCAATTGAAACAGAATAATATGGAAGGAGAGTTAACAACAAAAACTTTCAATCTTTTAGAACACAACATCCGAGATCTCTGAGGAAACACATAACCATAACGAGGAAATCACAATGAAACATAGTTTACGACCAGCATCGAAGGGACTGTTTGAGCTACCAAATAATTTCCGTTGATGAATTTGATACTCGATAACTGAAATACTATGAGCGGGCTCTGAGAGTAACAACGAAAACTTTGAAATATTGCAGGAATTAGAGATTGCAAATATGAAGGATCGGTAATACAACGCAGAACTCGGACATTTAATCAAAAGGAACATAGAGAAATGAAACAAGAATATATGGCAGGGAGAGTTATAACAACGAAAACTTTGAATATTGGAGAATCATCTTTTCGAACTGATGTAATAAAATAGAAATTTTCGTCGTCGATCTTTAAGTAAATAGGACGAGAACAATTGTTTTGCGAGTTTAATTTGAAGATAATGAAAATAGAATTAGGTATATGGCAGAAGAGGTATAACAACCTGAGAGGAACTTTGAATCATTTTAGAACTTCAACATCGATTATCAGAGGAAGGTAAGCAGAACCGGCTCCAAATGGAAAACAGAACAGGGTAAGAAGTAAGGTTACGAAGCCTTCGGTCTGCAAGAAAATGAGAAAGCGAAAATATATGAGAAAGTTAGATTTAACAACGAAAAAGTTTTGAAGTCTTTCTTCGAAACCGCCTTCCGTTAATCTGAGGTTTAATAAACAAAACCAGAAAATCAAATGAAATGGACAACCCAGAAAGTACCAAGCATTTGGTTGATGAGAATGAAACAGAATTTATGGAGGGAGAGTTAACAACGAAAACAATAAATCTTGGTAAATTAACTTCAGAATCTGAGGTAGTTAACGAAACCGAAAAATCAAATGAAGTAGACCTTCTAAAAAGTACGAATCATTCGGTTGAAGAAAATGAAACAGAATATATGGAAGAACAGTTATCAAAGAAAACATTGAATCTTGAGGAAACAACTTTCGTATCTAAGGAAATAAACAGTACTGGAAAATCAAATAAAGTAGGCCACCGAGAAAGTACGAAGAATTTGGTTGAAGATAATAAAACAGAATATATGGAAGAGTTAAAAACGAAAACTTTAAAACTTAGAGAATCTACCTCCGAATCTTATATAATAAACCAAACCGGAAAATCAAATGAAGTAAACCACCGACAAAGTACGAAGAATTTGGTTGAAGAGAATGAAACAGAATATATGGAGGGAGAGTTAACAACGAAAACTTTTAATATTGGAGAATCAACTTTCGAATCTGAGATTATAAACAGAACTGGAAAATCAAATGAAGTACCCTACCAAGAAAGTGCAACTCATTCGATTGAAGAAAATGAAACAAAATATATGGAAGGAGAGTTAACATCGAAAACTTTGAATCTTAGAGAATCTACCTCACAATCTGAGATAATAAACAAAACAGCAAAATCAAATGAAGCAGACAACCGAAAGAGTACGAAGCATCTGGTTAAAGAAGATGAAACATCAAATATGGAGGGCGAGTTAACGACGAAAACTTTGATTATCGGAGAATTAACTTCCCAATCTGAGGTAATAAATAAAACCGGAAAATCAAATGAAATTGACAACCGAGAAAGTACGAAGCATTCTGCTGAAGAGAATGAACCAGAATATATAGATCGAGAGTTAACAATGAAAACTTTAAATATTGGAGAATCAACTTCCGCATATGAGGTAATAACGAGAACCGGAAAATCAAATGAATTAGAGAATGAAACAGAACATATAGTGGGAGGGTTAACAGCGAAAACTTTGAAGATTGGAGAATCAACGTTCATATCTGACGCAATAAACAGAACCAGAAAATCAAATGAACAAGACCACAGAGAAAGTACGAAGCATGCGGTTGAAGAAAACGAAACAAAATATATGGAAATAGAGTCAACAACCAAAACTTTGAATCTTTTAGAAGCAACCTCCGAATCTGAGGTAATAAACCAAACCAGAAAATCAAATGAAGTACACCATACAGAAAGTACCAAGCATTTGGTTTATGAGAATGAAACAGAATTTATGGATGGAATATTAACAGCGAAAACAATGATTCTTGTAAAACAAACTTCCGAATCTGAGGTAGTTAACGAAACCGAAAAATCAAATGAAGTAGACCTCCGAGAAAGTACGAAGCATTCGGTTCAAGAAAATGAAACAGAATATATGGAAGGAGAGATAACATCGAAAACTTTAAATCTTAGAGGATCTACCTCACAATCTGAGATAATAAACCAAACAGCTAAATCAATTGAAACAGACAACCTAGAAAGTACGAAGGATCTGGTTAAAGATGGGGAAACAGAAAATATGGAGGGAGAGTTGACAACGAAAACTTTGAATATTGGAGAATTAACCTCCAAATCTTTGGTAATAAACAGAACAGGAAAATCAAATGAAGTAGACAACCAAGAAAGTATGAAGAATAAAACAGAATATATAGAGGAAGAGTTAACAACGAAATCTTTGAATATTCAAGAACCAACATCCATTTTTGAGGTAATAAACCGTACTGGAAAATCAAATGAACAAGACTACAGTGAAAGTACGAAGCATTCGGTTAAAGAAAAAGAAACAGAATATATGGAAATAGAGTTAACAACAAAAACTTTGAATCTTTCAGAAACAACTTCCGAATGTGAGGAAATAAACCAAACCAGAAAATCAAATGAAGCGGACTACCGGGAAAGTACCAAACATTTGGACGATGTGAATGAAACAGAATTTACGAAGAGAGAGTTAACAACGAAAACAATGAATCTTGGGAAATCCACTTCTGAATCTAAGGTAAACAAAACCGGAAAATCAAATGAAGTATACAACCGAGAAAGTACGAAGCACTCTGTTGAAGAGAATGAAACAGAATATATGGAAGGAGAGTTAACAACGAAAACTTTGAATATTAGAGAATACACATCCATATCTGATGTAATAAACAGAACCGGAAAATCAAATGAACAATACCACAGAGAAAGTACGAAGCATTTGATTGAAGAAAATGAAACAAAATATATGGAAATAGAGTTAACAACGAAAATTTTGAATCCTTTAGAAATAACCTCCGAATCTGATGTAATAAACCAAACCAGAATACCCCATGAAGTAGACCACCGAGACAGTACCAAGCATTTGGTTGATGAGAGTGAAACAGAATATATGGAGGGGGAGTTAACAACGGAACCTTTGAATCTTAGAGAATCTACATCCGAATCTGAGATAATAAACCAAACCGGAAAATCAAATGAAGTAGACCACTTAGAAAGTACGAAAAATTTGGTTGAAGAGAATGAAACAGATTATATGGTGGGAGAGTTAACAACGAAAACTTTTAATATTGCAGAATCAACTTCCAAATCTGAGATTATAAATAGAACTGGAAAATCAAATGAAGTAGACTACCAAGAAACTACGAAGCATTCTGTTGAAGAGAATAAAACCGAAGATATGGAGAGAGAGTTAACAACGAAAACTTTGATTGGAGAATCAACATCCATATCTGATGTAATAAACAGAACCGGAAAATCAAATGAATTAGAGAACCGAGAAAGTACAAAGCGTTTGGAAGAGGTGTTCCCCCCAGTTTGGCTAACGGCTTATACCATTCCCATTTCCAAACCAGGTAAGGACCCTACAATCGCGGACAACCAACGTCCCATTTCTCAAACTTGTCACACCTGTAAGTTGATGGAGAAGATGGTGGCTATTCGTCTTCTCCCGACGCTGGGAGGCCTGCGTGCCTTTTTCCGCCCATCCAGTTGGGGGTTTAGGAATTCACGATCCACCACATGGGAACCTCTTTCTCGGGTTTGGGACCACCCGATATCCGCTAAGGCTTTCTCCTTAATAATAAAATGGTCCCCTAGCTGGTTTCTTCGATCTCGAGAAGGCTTATGATTCCACATGGAGAATGGGGAGGAATTCTCCATACCTTGCACTCGTGGCCTTAGGGGACAAGCTTCCTCTTCCTTCAAGTCTCCTTATTGTTGGGGTCGAAATTCTTTCCAGGGTTCGCTGTCCGGTTACCACTCTTGTCTCGTTATTTTGACATGTCGAGGCGGTGCTTTGCCCGCAGGGGGTAGTGTGCTCAGCGTTTTCTGCTTTTTTCGCTGTCCGTTTCATGGTTGTCAATTGCTAGCAATCCCATCTTCCGTTCGGTGCCCTCTCTATGTGGACGACCTGGCGTTGTATGTTTCGGGAGTGAAAAAACTTTTATGCATGGAACGTCAGCTTGCAGCTGGCTGTCAATTGGGTGACTTCGTGGAGTGGGAAAAGAGTGATCACCGGGGTTTTTACTATTTTTTTTCCGTCACTTCTAAGACGAAGACGTGCTTTTCCGTAGGGGTAGGTAAGCGGGATCGTAGGAGGTAGATTTGTCTCCCCTTCTGAAACCTTGTTATGGAGCATCCCCCATCCGCCCTGTGTATCGGAGGTGAGGTCTTGAGGTACTGTTATTGGAATGCTCGCCTGGACTTATTCTCCCACTCATTTGTTTATCCCAATTTTGAAACGAAACTGCCGACCTGCTCATATTGGACCTCTTACGCCAACCTTACGTCTACAATCTTGGAAAAGGATGAAAGGTGCTGATCGTAGGTTTCAAATAGCTCACGTATCTGACTGAATCATGATGGTCAGAATCAAAAGTTTTGGATATGCTGTGTGCGATATTATGGCCAGACCGTCTCTGGCCCCGTACTTACGCTTCTCGACCCGAAAGATACAGAATGAGGGTCTGACGAAGATCACTGGGGCGTTCGTTTCTTCGCCAAAGGGAGTTTTGGAGGTGTGAGAAGGCTGGTGGTGATGCCCCTGTCTTTTACGGAAGAGAAATATCTTCATTGCATCCTGTTTCTCCTCTACCAAAGCCCCAGGCCACGGCTTAACTCCTTCTCAATTACGCTGAGAGGAAGAAGGGGGAGGTTCCACGTAGCCCTGCCTATTGGCCGGATATATTGCTGAAAGTTATATTAGTAATGTTGTGGCTCATGTCTCCGTTTTTACTCCCGCCTCCCTGTGCGGGGCCTGGTTGCAATTGATTACGATGAGTGTCTGCCAACCTTTGGTTGTTATCCAGCCCCCGTGTGTGTTGCATGAGAGAGTTGTCCCCGCCCTTATCAAAATCCGAGGGACCACCCGTCTCTCCCATGAAGGCTTTCCTTTTCTGTCTCACCTGGGCTCTCCGATGGAGAGCTCTCTAAAGCAATCTACCACGAACGATCAAGAGCGGAGGTGGTTGGGTGCATCGGCACGGTCTTTCCAACCTACTGTGTCCCACACTCTCCCATCTGACGCGTCCGTCTTTACGGCCGAGGTTAAAGTTTTGCAATTAAACTTTAAGCCTATAATAGGATTCTGGCACTAGATCTGCTTTACACAGTATTACGCGATTTTTTCGAACTCGCAGTGTGCTCTTCTGCGCTTACAAAAATACGGAACGACAGAACATCCTATTAGGTTTCTATCATCCAAAGGATTTCTATGTATGGCTGCAATGCTAGAACACAAGGTTTTGACGTTTCTGAGGGTCCCAGCTCACAGTGATAAAGGTATCACTTGAGTAACCGAATTGAGCTTGACAAAGCGGCCTACTCGTGCCGCCACCTGCCAAAATTACCGAGATTTGACAGGATTACTTACCCTGTAGCCAATCTTGCTGGAACACCTTTCGCTGCCTGATTTTTGCTCCCGTCTCAAACGGGGCGCTTCCTCCAGCTTGTTAGCAAAGGAGAGTGTTGGTCGGAAGATACAATCACGTGGTGCTAAAAACTAGAAAACCCACGTGAAGCCCCACGGTAAAAGCTCAACTTAAGAGGGATTTAGGCCATCGTCTCTTTCGGCCGGATCAGGCACCAGGAGGTTAAGGTCCTGGCTCGTTTGCGAATTGGCCATACTAATGTCAACTCACAGCTATTCTTATGGCAAGGGGAGCATCCAACCTTTATGTCCTTTCGCGCCCGTCCCAGTGTTCTACTTTCGGTTTACCGCCATCTCTCGTGGATGTGTGTGGGCTCTGCGGCTTCCAGAAGACCGGCTTTTTACCCCTTGTTACACAGCAACCATACCTTGTCCCAATCCCGCCTCTCATATATTGTCTGAATCACTTCATTTTTCTTTCTGCCACCTTCTAGCTCTCTCTCTCTCTCTCTCTCTCTCTTGTACTCTCCGTCTCTCGCTCTCTCCTCTCTTTCCTCTCTCCTCTCTCTCTCTCTTACTCTACACTTCTCTCGTACCTCTTCAATATATATATATTTTTTAAGTACTTTCTTATTTTTATATTTCTATATACTTAACAGGATATACTATATAATAAATATATATATATAATAAAATAATAATAAGATATACTGACATCTTATCTCTATTAGATAATGAGATATTATATTTATATATATATATTACATAATACTTTAGTAGTACATTATTCCGATGCGTTTTATAATGCTAGTTTATATAATTATTATATATTGATTATATATATTATTATTATTATATTAATATTTATATATGTATATTATTAATTATATATTTATTAGTAAAGTAACTTATGTATATATATATATATATATATAGTATTTATGCCCCACTAGTATATTAAGTATGTAGTTTTATATGTAACTTCTATAATATATATATATATATATATATTTATATATAAATATATGGATTATTAATATATTAATTGTACGCCGACTCTTTTTATTGTATTATAATTACATTCATCTCTACATATAAAAAAAATAAAATAAAAATAAAAATTTAGAAATAATATATATTATAGTTTTATATAATTTGTAGTTTTAATTAATTATATATTTAATTATATAATTAATTTTATATAAATTATATTATATTTATATATTTATATAATAATTTATAATATAGATTATATATTATTATTATATAGAGTATTTAATATTTATAAAGTATTGATTATATTAATTGAATTATATAATTTTATATAATATAATCAATTATATTATATAATAATATATTGAATTTATTACTTTCTTTTTTATATTTACTATCTACTCTAAGGTATAATCCCCCACATTGAATATAATTGTATAGTATAAGTAGTGGTGATATATATATAGTATAAGTTTGATATATATACCCATATAAATATATATATATATATGAATATACTCTTAAAAAAAATAAAAGCAATATATGATTAGATATGAGCTACAAATTAAGAGAAAATTTAATTTACGATTTACCCCCACGGTTCCGAGCGTTGCGGTAAAGAGATCGTCCATGCTGAGGGATGGTCTCCTGCCCATAGCCGATATCCTCCCGCTTTTCACAAGTGAGTTTCATGACTTTTTTCTTGTTAATTCTCATTGTAATAATGATATATCCCCTCCTATATCACCCCCTATTAAATTATTATATAGCCATACAACTACTCTATTATCAATATATCATCTTAATGATGCAGTAAATATAGGCCTAGTCTACGCTAATGATAATCATAAATAAACCCACTCTAAATTATAAATATTAGTAAATATACTTATATATATTATCTTGACATATATAACAACATTAGATAATATTCATTTTTGATCTCCTCCCTTCCACCTGTTCCGAGTTATATGTCACCTTCCAGTTGTTAAAATCTTTAGCAAATATATATTATTATTGATTCTTATAATCTCTCCGTATAAGATATCAACACCGAAATACCTTAATATTCACTCTAAATTCCCTAATTTCCTAAGTATTAGTGTGCACAGAGCAATCCATTTAACAAAAAAAAAAATAGTTCAAGAAGGTCAATTTTATTTTCGTTAATAGGCTTTTCGTGCCAGTGCCGTTTGCACATATTACTTCATTTATATATTACATACCCTGTATGCCAATTAGTAATTAGTGTGCAACTAGACACAATGCGTTATTAATGAATGGAGAAATTTTCAACCGACCAAACTGACCCTGCACCTTCTATTTCTAGAAAGCCATTTACCTCCGGCAAATGTTTAAGAATCAAGTTCATACATATCATTTTGTACAACTTCAGAGTAGAGATTTTCCACTATCTTGTTCTCCACCTTTAAAATTTGTTAAGACGGAGTCTCGAACACCTTTTTTTGAATCTTCAGAGGAATTTGAATGAATAATTATATTAAACTAAAGTAATATAATTCGATCAGGAAAGTCCAGGAAACTCGTTTTAAGATATTCTAAAAGTGGGAAATTCCCTGTATCCATAAAATCAGGAAATTTTTAGAAGTTTCTCTCAGAAAACATATGCAAGAAAATCCATGGAAGCAAATTGCATATTTTTCTCTATATTTTGTGTTCCTTCGAGCGTTATACATTGTAGAGATTCACCCAAAACTACACTGACATGAGTTGCTCTGATTTGAAAAGGTTTGTAGCTAAGGCAAATGGATCATTCTCCCTTTATCAAAATTAATACCTCTAGTCATGTTCTTCCATTTTCCATAGAGCGTCATTTCCACTATTACCCCATACCATTTTTCATTTACCTTATCATCTCGTCTCGTAAGAGACTTTGCCTCAAAATTTCCCTTTTGTTTCATTGTACAGGGTAGATTGGTGTTATCGATCGACATGTGTTCTAGTACTGTTATACTTATGGACTTTAATCCTATTGAGCTCATTCCGCGAGTTAAGATTAGATCACATGCATTCTCTACCTAAGGTTGAGCGTTTTTTTGCTTTTCTTTTTGAGGTATTGAATGAATTAGTGACCTTCTCTTGGAATTATTGTCGTTGAACTTATCTCTTTACTGTAGCGAATTAAATCCTTTTAACAAAATAAAAAGGAACTCAACTAGTTAAGACCGACCACTATGGTTGGACGTCCAGCAACTGCACTATCATAGTTTGTTACGTATACCGAGCCAAAAAAGAGATAAGAAAACATTTATCTCGATTCCAAGCAATACTGTACATAGAGTTACAAAAAGACATACTATCTGATCTATATCAACTAATTCGGCGCCAGCCGAAGTGTTTACACACTCTCATAGACATGGAACTATTTGAATTTATCAAAATATTACTCTCACAAACCTGCCACCAACTAATCATTGAAAATAGCTTTTATCGTTATGTTTCTAACTAATACACATAGTTGAATTAGCGAGAGGTAAATGCAGTTGTAATATAGTACATATGGCCCATTGCCCATCTACATTATCTAAAATCAAAGATTAACCTGCCAGTTACCGAATGGTCAAAGACCTGTAGTGTTTATTATACCACGATTATATTAGTAGTTGATAGTATATGAGTCCAGAAGAGAATTGGTAAAGAGAGCTGTATAAGGTACCCTTATGTCATATAAGGAAGGAGAGAAGTTAATAAGTGACTTATGACTTGTTTAGTTGACTGTAGGAGGAGAAGAAAGAGCTTCTGGAGAAAACTATAAAGGTAGGAAGTAAGGTTTTTGAAGTGAATTTAGAAAAATATAAGATAACTAAATGCTATAGGTTATTTTGATTTGAAAGGAGAGACCAAGATCGAAGCTGAACACCGAAGGTGAATTGTTGAAGAAACCAGAATACATTGATATGGTTTGATACTAATTAATAAAGATCATTAACTTTAACAGTGTAAAGCAAATAAGTGAGAAAATGAGAGAATAAGACAAACTTTTATTTTAGTATTTAGAACTAAGATAGTAGCAAAGTTTATTTGGTGGAAAAATAATTTGGGAAAAACCACTGTGAAAAAGGTGATTAATTGATGCAAAAAACTATTGAATCTCTTAGAAATTGCAAACCTTAGAATCTGAGTTGGCAATAAACCAAAAGCAGAGGAAAATCAAATGAAGTAAGCCACCGAGAAAGTACTAAATATTTGGTTGATGAGAATGAAACAGAATAAGAGGGAGATGTTAACAACGATTTCATTGAGTTTCTCACCAAGATAGAAACAAACTTTTCCGAATCTGAGCAATTAAACAGAACCATTGAAATTCAAAGGATAGGGGATAGATTCACCGAGGAAAGTACGACGCATTCGCTTAAAGAGAATGAAAGAAATAATGGAGGGTGGAAGGAGAGGTTAACATCAGAGAATAACTGTTGAATTCTTAGAGATCATACCTTCACAATTCTGATTAATTAACGACAAAACTACGATAAATTCATGACGAAGCTAGGACAACCGGAGGAAACTACGAAGCACTCTGCTCATAGAGCGCATGATAACTCAGAAAAAGAAACTTATTAGAAGGGTGGAGAGTTAACCAACGGAAAACTTTGAATATTGGAGGAATCAACTTCCCAATCTGAGGTAATAAGCAGAACCGGAAAAAATCAAGATGAAGTAGATAACAGGAGGAGAGAGCACCGAATAATAACGAGTGAATTATAGTGAGGAAGGGAAGAGTGGTTAACAGAACGAAAACTTGATGAATATTAGGGAGTAATCACATCGATATCAAAGGTAAATTTAAAGCAGAACCGGAAAATCAAAAGAAACAGACCACAGAGAAGGTATTTTGAGAGTACAATTTTAATTCATTCCGTAAATTTATGAAAACAAAATATTTTAATGAGAATAGAGGTAACAGGAGCGGAAAACTTTGAATCTTTTCGAAACAGCCTCCGAATCTGAGGTAATAAACCAAACCAGAAAATCAAATGAAATAGACAAATCAGAAAGTACCAAGCATTTGGTTGATGAGAATGAAACAGAATTTATGGAGGGAGAGTTAACAACGAAAACAATAAATCTTGGTAAATTAACTTCAGAATCTGAGGTAGTTAACGAAACCGAAAAATCAAATGAAGTAAACCTCCGAAAAAGTACGAAGCATTCGGTTGAAGAAAATGAAACAGAATATATGGAAGGACAGTTATCAACGAAAACATTGAATCTTGAGGAAACAACTTTCGAATCTAAGGAAATAAACAGTACCGGAAAATCAAATGAAGTAGGCCACCGAAAAAGTACGAAGAATTTGGTTGAAGATAATGAAACAGAATATATGGAAGAGTTAACAACGAAAACTTTAAATCTTAGAGAATCTACCTCCGAATCTTATATAATAAACCAAACCGGAAAATCAAATGAAGTAGACCACCGACAAAGTACGAAGAATATGGGAGTTAGTAGAGAGAATGAACAGAGTATTATGGGCGGCGGCGGCCCCGGTGACGAGCACTTTTTAATATTGGGAAATCAACTGTCGAAGCTGCCCTTTTTTAAACAGAACGTGAAATTCAAGTAGGATACTGCCTACCAAGAAAGTGCAACTCATTCGATGAAGAGAATGAAACAGGAAAATATATGGAGGGGAGTAACGATCGAAAACTGGTTGAATCTTTAGAGTAATCTGGACTCACCAATCTCACGGACTATTTATAACAAATACATGCATTTAATCAAATGAAGCAGACAACCGAAAGAGTACGAAGCTCTGGAGATAAAGAGGTGATGAAAATATTCAAATATGGTGGTGAGAGTTACGACGGTTATTACTTTTTGAGTTTATCGGAGAATTGAACTGTGCACGAATCTAAAGGTAATAAATCTAATATTATAGCCGGAAAATCATAATTGACAACCGAAAGAGTACGAAGCATTCTGTTGAAGAGAATGAAACAGAATATATAGATCGAGAGTTAACAACGAAAACTTTAAACATTGGAGAATCAACTTCCGCATATGAGGTAATAACGAGAACCGGAAAATCAAATGAACTAGAGAATGAAACAGTACATATAGTGGGAGGGTTAACAACGAAAACTTTGAACATTGGAGAATCAACGTTCATATCTGAGGTAATAAACAGAACCAGAAAATCAAATGAACAAGACCACATAGAAAGTACGAAGCATTCGGTTGAAGAAAACGAAACAAAATATATGGAAATAGATTTAACAACCAAAACTTTGAATCTTTTAGAAGCAACCTCCGAATCTGAGGTAATAAACCAAACCAGAAAATCAAATGAAGTACACCATACAGAAAGTACCAAGCATTTGGTTTATGAGAATGAAACAGAATTCATGGATGGAATATTAACAGCGAAAACAATGATTCTTGTAAAACAAACTTCCGAATCTGAGGTAGTTAACGAAACCGAAAAATACCAAATGGAAGGGGTAGACCTCCGAGAAAGTAACGAAAGCATTCGTTCGAAGAAAATGTGAAACAGAAATATATTGGGAAGTGAAGAGAGATAGACATCGAAAACATTTAAATCTTAGAGAGATCTAGCGCTCACGAATCTGAGATAACTAAACCGATCAGCTAATATTCAATGTAATATGACACCTTAAATGTACGATAGAGATCTGGGATATAAAGATATGGGGGAGACAGAAAAATATGGAGGGAGAAGTTGACATACGAAAACGTTTTAGTTAGCTATTGGAGAAGTTATACATACCAAAATCTTATAGGTAGATAACAGAGAACAGGAAATCCAAATGAAGAGTAGACAACCATTGATTCCCATTCGCATAACCAAGTAGGAGGAATATATAGAGGAAGAGGAATCAATAACATGTCTCAAAATTCTGTCACATGAATTGCAGAGAGATACGTCCATTTCAGCGCCGCCCTTCCTAATGAGAGAGCCGTTACGTGGAAAATCAAAATCAGTATGAACAAGACCTCATCGTGATAAGTACGAGCATTCGGGTTTAGGAAATTAAGAGCAGAATATATGGAAATAGTGAGTATAAACAACAAAAACTTTCAATTCTTTTAAGCATTGAGGATACAACTTCCCGGAAATGCTGAAGAAATTAAACCAAAACCAGATCTTTCTCAAGCGGACTAGCCGGGGAAAGTACAAACATTTGGGTCGATGTGAATGAAAGCAGAATTTTATCGTATAAGTTATGAGGATAGTAACAAACGAAAACAATGATATCTTTGTGAAATCTCACTTCTTGAAATCTAAGGTAAACAAACATAAGACCGGAAAAATGCACAAGTGTTAAGTAATACAACCGAAAAAAGTTACGAAGCACTCTGTTGAAGAGAATGAAACAGATAACGGAAATGATGTTAACAATCGGAGAGAACTTGGAATATTAGAGAAATAACACATCCATATCTGATGTAATTAAACAGAACGGATTAGATACAAAATGGGTAACATACCACAGAAGATTAAGTACGGAAGCATTTAGTATGGATGGAACAATGAAACAAATATATTGGAATATATAATTAGTAGTTGAACAAGCGAAAAAATTTATGTATTCCATTAAAAACAACCTCCGAAACTGAGGATAGGTAATAAACCAAACCAGAGAATACCAAATGAAAATTTAGAAGAAACGAGAGTTAGTATCAGAAGAGACATTTGGTTCTGATGAGAATGAAACAGAACTATGATGGATGGGAGATGTTAAAACAACGGAACCTTTTGAATCTTTAGAGAAATTCTACATCCGGCAATACATATGTTAAATAAACCTAAACCGGAAAAAAAATCAAATTCCGGTACACTAGACCACCGAGAAAGTACGAAAAATTTGGTTGAAGAGAATGAAACAGATTATATGGTGGGAGAGTTAACAACGGAAAAACTTTTAATATGAAGAATCAACTTCCAAATCTGAGATTATAAATAGAACATGGAAATCAAATTGAAGTAGAACTAAACTCAAGAAACTACGAGAGTTATTCGTGGTTGAGAAAGAGAATAAACCGAAAAGATTATGGAGAGAGTGTTACGAACCAAAAAACTGGGTTAATTGGAGGAATCAAGCAATATATACATATCCTCGAAGCTAATAATACAGCATAATCCGGAAAATCAAATGGAGATGTAGAGAACCGAGAATAGTACAAAGCGTTTAGTAAATTGAAAATGAAAACACGAATATAGGAAGGACGAGTTTAACAACCGGATATGACTAACTTTGAATCTCTTCAGAAACTACCTACGAATACATAGAGGCAATAGAAGCCCAGATTTCAGCAGGAAAATCTAGAATCGAAGCTGACCACCGAGAAAAGTACTAATATATTTATATGGTGTGTGGAGAATGAAACAGAATAGTATGGAAGGGGAGAGGGTTACAACGAAAGACATTGGTTTTGAAGAAACATAAGCGTTTTTCCGAATCTGAGCTAATAAACGAGAAACGGGAAAATCCAAATGAGGTAGATTCACCGAGAAACGTTACGACTCGCAATCGCATTCACAGGGAATGAACAAGAATATAATGGTAATTTGGGAGTTCACATTCGAAAACTTGAATCTTAGAGAGATTTCTATCCATCCACAAGTCTGAGATAATTTAACCAAACTACAAAATCCAGCGACGAGCAGGACACCGAGGGTGAGAGTTACGAAAGTCATTCTTATTGGTGACTTTATAATGAGAGGATTGTAAACATGATGGA
This sequence comes from Trachelipus rathkii, assembly GCA_015478945.1. Lineage (NCBI taxonomy): Eukaryota > Metazoa > Arthropoda > Malacostraca > Isopoda > Trachelipodidae > Trachelipus > Trachelipus rathkii. Next base: position 4,413 of record JABUQX010067069.1, on the reverse strand, counting down.
AGCGATGAGGAGAACGTACAACGAAAACTATTGAATTGGAGAATCAACTGTCCCAATACTGATTAATGGTAATAAGAGAACCGGAAAGATCTAATATAGTTATAATGTAGTTCAACACAGAAGGAAAGCCACTGAATAAGTAGAAACAAGAATATATAGGAGAAGAGTTAACAGGAACGAAACTTGTGAATATATGATAGCGATATATCAACATTCTGATTTCAACATTTTTAGGAGCAGAACCGGAAAATCAAAAGAATCTCGGTACAGACTTTCACAGAGAAGTGTACGATACATTCGGTGATTAGAAAATTGAAACAAATTGATGAAATTTAAGAAGTTAACAACGAAAATATATACTTTTGTGTATCATTTTTCGAAAACCCAGCTCCTAAATCTTTGATGGTACATAAATCCAAAACCAGAATAATCAAAGTGGAAATAAACAAGTTGATCAGAATTAGAAGTACCAAGCATTTCGTTTATGAGAATGAAACAGAATTTATGGAGGGAGCAAGTTTAACAACGAAAACAATAAAATCTTGGTAAATTTAAACGATTCAGAATCATAGATTTGGTCCATTACCTGATATAGAATGTCCTTTGGTATAATTGTAACTCTTGGCATGAAGAAATTTTGAAGAAAAATGAAACAGAATATATGGAAAGGACAGTTATCAACTGGAAAACATTGAATACTTGAGGAAACAACTTCGAATCTAAGCAAATAAACAGTACCGGACAAGATCAAATGAATAGTGTCCATGCCGAAAAACTAGTTTTTCAAAGACAGTTTGGGTTGAAGATAATGCATATACAGTGAAATAATATGGAAGTAAGTTAACATACATAAAAGACTCTTTTAATCTTTAGTGAGAACTCTACTACTAACCGAATCTTATATAATAAACCAACCGGAAAACTCAAATGAAGTAGGGAACCACCGATAAAAGGTACAGAAACGGAATTATTGGTAGAAAGAGTAATGAAACAGGAAAGTATTTGTTTAGGAGAGTTTAACATAACGTGAAAAACTGTGTGGTGAAATATTGGAGAATTCAATTATCGAATCTGAGATTATCACAATCTCAGAACTGTTTGGTAATATCAAGTGAGAGTACCCTACCAAGAAAGGGCAACTCAATTCGATTGAAGGAGATTATATGAAAGACAGAAAGTGTATACTGGAAGGAGGTTAACGAGTCGAAAAACGTGTGAATCTTAGAGAATCTACCTTCACAATCTGATGATAATAAAACAAAACAGCAATAATGGTGCAAATGAAGCAGGAAACAAAAACACGAAAGGAGTACGAGAGTCCATCTTGTTAAAGAGGTATGAAATATCAAATACTATTGGAGTGGAGAGTTTAATCGTGACGGTAATAACATTTTAGATATATCGGAGATTAAACTTTCGAAATCTAAGTGATGAGAGCGAGACATTAAAATTACCAAATCGAAATAGAAATTGGACAACCGAGAAAGTAACGAGGAGTTATTTCTGTTGGAGAGAATGAAAACAGTGCAAAATTTAGATTCGAGAGTTAACAACTCTCTGAAGACTTATAACATATATGGAAATCCAACTATCCGCATATTGAGGTAATAACGAGAACCGGAAAATCAAATGAACTAGAGAATGAAACAGAACATATAGTGGGAGGGTTAACAACAAAAACTTTGAACATTGGAGAATCAACGTTCATATCTGAGGTAATAAACAGAACCAGAAAATCAAATGAACAAGACCACATAGAAAGTACGAAGCATTCGGTTGAAGAAAACGAAACAAAATATATGGAAATAGATTTAACAACCAAAACTTTGAATCTTTTAGAAGCAAACTCCGAATCTGAGGTAATAAACCAAACAAGAAAATCAAATGAAGTACACCATACAGAAAGTACCAAGCATTTCGTTTATGAGAATGAAACAGAATTTATGGAGGGAAGGTTAACAGCGAAAACAATAATTCTTGTAAAACAAACTTCCGAATCTGAGGTAGTTAACGAAACCGAAAAATCAAATGAAGTAGACCTCCGAGAAAGTACGAAGCATTCGGTTCAAGAAAATGAAACAGAATATATGGAAGGAGAGATAACATCGAAAACTTTAAATCTTAGAGGATCTACCTCACAATCTGAGATAATAAACCAAACAGCAAAATTAATTGAAACAGACAACCGAGAAAGTACGAAGCATCTGGTTAAAGATGGGGAAACAGAAAATATGGAGGGAGAGTTGACAACGAAAACTTTGAATATTGGAGAATTAACCTCCAAATCTTTGGTAATAAACAGAACAGGAAAATCAAATGAAGTAGAAAACCAAGAAAGTATAAAGAATAAAACAAAATATTTAGAGGAAGAGTTAACAACGAAATCTTTAAATATTCAAGAACCAACATCCATTTTTGAGGTAATAAACCGTACTGGAAAATCAAATGAACTAGACTACAGTGAAAGTACGAAGCACTCGGTTAAAGAAAAGGAAACAGAATATATGGAAATAGAGTTAACAACAAAAACTTTGAATCTTTTAGAAACAACTTCCGAATGTGAGGAAATAAACCAAACCAGAAAATCAAATGAAGCAGACCACCGGGAAAGTACCAAACATTTGGTTGATGTGAATGAAACAGAATTTACGAAGAGAGAGTTAACAACGAAAACAATGAATCTTGGGAAATCAACTTCTGAATCTGAGGTAAGAAACAAAAGCGGAAAATCAAGTGAAGTATACAACCGAGAAAGTACGAAGCACTCTGTTGAAGAGAATGAAACAGAATATATGGAAGGAGAGTTAACAACGAAAACTTTGAATATTAGAGAATACACATCCATATCTGATGTAATAAACAGAACCGGAAAATCAAATGAACAATACCACAGAGAAAGTACTAAGCATTTGATTGAAGAAAATGAAACAAAATATATGGAAATAGAGTTAACGAAAATTTTGAATCCATTAGAAACAACCTCCGAAACTGAGGTAATAAACCAAACCAGAATACCAAATGAAGTAGACAACCGAGATATTACTAAACATTTGGTTGATGAGAATGAAACAGAATATATGGAGGGCGAGTTAACAACGGAAACTTTGAATCTTAGAGAATCTACATCCGAATCTGAGATAATAAACCAAACCGGAAAATCAAATGAAGTAGACCACCGAGAAAGTACGAAAAATTTGGTTGAAGAGAATGAAACAAGATAGTGTAATGTATGTATTGGGTAAGGTGTAGGAAGTAACAACCGAATGAGACTTTAATAATATATTGGAAGAACCCATTTCATATACTTCCAAGTCTAGATTATAAATAGAACTGGAAAATTGCAACATTGACCAACAGTAGACTACCAAGTAAATCACCCTACGCATTAAAGACATTTTCATGTTGAAGAGTAGTTTAAAATTCTTCGATAGATTATTGGAGAGACGAGTAACAACGGAAAACTTTGATTTGAGGAGAAACATAATACAACCATTTGCAAAATAAAATCTGTGTGCTAAATAACAGATTCCGCGAAATGTCAATTGAATTAGAGGAACGAGAAAGTACAAAGACGGTTTAGTAAAATGAAAAATGAAACAGAATATATGGAATGGAGAGGGTCCGTAAAGTAACAACGTAAAAACTTTTTGATTTATATGCTACATTTAGAAATTAATATTCCCTTCACGAATCTGGCAATAAACCAAAGCAGAAAATCAAATGAAGTAGACCACCGAGGTGAATACACGATATCCCTAAATATGAATTTTGGTTAAAGAAGTTGTTTATGCTAGAGGAGAGGGTATCTACGTGAGGGAGACGGGCTTAACAAACGCACACATTGAGTTTTGAAGAAGCTAACTTTCGAAGTATTCATGAGCTAATAAACAGAACCGTGACCAAAATAACAAAAAATGAAGTAGAGTATCCATCTGAGAAATTATGTACTGGAACAGTCAATTCGCTTTTAAAAGAGAATGAAACCAGTAACTCCATAAGTGGAAGGAGATATGCCCGTCTAACATCGAAAAACGTGGAATTGAACATCTTAGAATGAATCTGACCTCACATTCTCGATGATAAATTAACCTAATATTACCCAAACATCCAAAGACGAAGCACACGACAACGAGAGAGTACGAAGCATTAGGTTAAATATGATGAAACAGAAATTCAGCAGAAAACGATAGGTTTAATATTAGCAGAAAACTGGGAAATAGTGAAAGAATCAACTTCCCAATCTGAGGTAATAAGCAGAACCGGAAAATCAAATGTGGTATTATGTTTGCTCAGTGTTCACAGAGAAGAAGTTTTGGAAACGAATATCGTAAAACCAAGAATATAATTAGAGTGAATGAAAAATTGATAAACATAACGAAAACTTGAAATAATTAGTAGAGACATCAACTATTC
>JABUQX010067068.1:30000-33446 GCA_015478945.1 Trachelipus rathkii | reverse complement strand
CCGACCTGTGATCACGCAAACATTTTTTACCTGTTCCTGCTGTAATGTTTCTTGGGATTCCGTAATGGCCTGAACTGTTTCTTTTATTTCTGCTAGGTCAGTGCCAGACGGGGTGGTCACATTTCTATCATTCTCCAGTTTTAGGATTCTGTTTTTTAAGTTTGTAATTTCATCTTCCTTCTGTTTCTGGTATTCAGCAAATGCAGCTTTGAATTGAGCAAATTCATTTTGTAGATCATTTAGGGTCAGCTGTGGTTCGGAGTTTTCCAGGTTAAGTTGAGAAAGAGAAGGGAGTGGGGAAGGGGGGGTAGCTAGGAGGGCGTCTACCTGACTAATCGTAAAAGATTCGTCGTCGATGTTATCATCCCTCCCTTTATTATCAGTTTTAGTTTTATTTTTACCTCCATTATTTCTGGTTTGTGCCATATTTCCAGTTTTATTAATAAATCCGTTTATAATGGTTCGTACTAATATCTTGCAACAGCGCTTGTGATTTTTTAATTGAATATAATAATAGGAATGTTATTAGGGGTGGGGCGAAAGTTTTCACTTAGCACATGAGAGAGATACAGCTGTAACACGTCCGCCCTCTGCGAGAGTCAGGACAATAAATATATAATAATAATAATAATAATAATAATAATAATAATAATAAATAATAATAATAATAACAAGAATGATAATAGTAATAATAATAATAATGAATAATAATAATAATAAAATAATAATAATAATAATAATAATAATAATAATAATAATAATAATAATAATAATAATAATAATAATAATAATAATAATAATAATAATAATAAAATAATTTTTTACTATTTGAAATACTTAACTACAACCCTTAATAGAATGGTGGAATTTCTAAAATTCTTGTAATTTAAATATATAAATTTCGCTTTTCTTGGACTGCCTTCATTTGCAAATATATATATATATATATATAATATATATATAAATATATATATATATATATATAAATATATATATAATATATAATATATATATATAATTATATAAATATATAATATAAATATATAGTATATATATATAGAATATAAGTAATACTATATATATATATATTATATATATATATAAATAATATATATATAATATATAATATCATATATATAATATGATATATAACTCATAAACATAAATATCATAATATAGATATATATAATATATATATATATTATAAATACCTAATAATATTAAAAATATATATTATATAATATAATATATATAATATATATATAGATATATATATATATATACTATCTATATATATATATATATATACATATATATATATATATTATATATAAATATATATATATATATATAGACATATTTATATATATATATATATATATATATATATATATTTATATATAATTTATATTTTTCTAATATCTTTCTTTCCTATATTTTTTTCAATTTTTTGTTTTATGTAACAATATCAATAATTATTTTCATTAACTTCAATACTAATAATAATAATAATAATAATAATAAATAATAATACATAAAATAAGAATACATACATCAATTAATAATAATAATAATAATAATAATAATAATAATAAAATAATAATAATAACTAATAATAATAATAATAATAATAATAATAATAATAATAATAATAATAATAATAATAATAATAATAATAATAATAATAATAATAATAATAATAATAATAATAATAATAATAATAATTAATAATAATAATAATAATAATTAATAATAAATTAATATAATAAATAATAATATTAATAATAATAATTAATAATAATAATAATATAAAATAATAAATAATAATAATAATAATTAATAAATAAATAATATAATAAATTTAATAATAATATAATAATAATAATAATAATAATAATAATAATCAATTTTTCTAGCTGCATTTAATCATTCTCTCTCTCTTTAAAGAAAATATGTGCGCCCTTACCTGAGAAATTTGCGATAGGTCGTTTGGGAGGGTTTCCGATATTTTATTTTCTGTCCCCTCCTTGAAAACTGCCCTGCCTGGCAGTATTAAACAAACCAAAAAAATAAATAAATAAATAAATGAAATATATTATTCATTTGTGAAAATCTGCGCCGGAGGCCATGCAGAAAATAATAATAATGATGATGATAAGAATAATAATAATAATAATTATACTGATAATAATAATAATAAATAATAATAATAATAATTAATAATAATAATAATTGAAATTAATTGTATGTAATTAATAATCAATAATAATAATAAAAATAATTAATAATAATAATAATAAAATCAGAATAAAAATAAAAATAAAAATAAAAATAATAATAATAATAATAATAATAATAATAATAATAATAATAATAATAATAATAATAATAATAATAATAATAATAATAATAATAATAATAATTATTATTATAGATAATAATCATAATATAATAATATAATAATTAATAATAATTAATAATATATAATAATAATAATATAAAAACATAAATCAAAAAAACAATTAATAATAATTTAATTAAAAAATTATTATTATTTTAGTATTGATTATTATTATTATTATTATTTATATTATATTATTTATTATTTTATTATTTTATATTACTATTATTATTATTATTATTACTTATTATTATATTATTATTATATTATTATTATTATTATTATTATAAATCATTATATTTATTATTACTATTAATTATTATATTATTATATATTATTATTCATATTATTATTAATTATTATTATTAATTATTATTATTATTATCAAATTATGATTACTTTTATTATTATTATTACAAAATAGAAAATAAGAATTATTAGCATTATAATTATAATTATTAGGCTGAAGCTTTACATTTGAACATTATTATTATTAGTTCATTATTATTATTATTATTATTTATTATTATTATTATATATTTATTATTATTATTATATTATTATATATTAATTAATTATATTATTTTTATTAATATTATTATTAATATTATTATTAATATTATTATTATATTAATATTATTATTATTATTATTATTATTATTATTATTATTATTATTATTATTATTATTATTTATTATTATTATTATTATTATTATTATTTAAAACTTATATTATTATTATTATGATTATATTTTATTAATTTAATATGTATACTTATTAATTATTTTTCAATATTATTTATTTTATTATTTATTATATTATTATATTATTATATAATTATTATATTATTATTATTATTATTATTATATTATTATTATTATTATTTTATTATTATTATTATTATTATTATTATTAATATTATTATTATTATTATTTTCTGAACGGCTTCCAGTTTTTTAGCCCCGAATTTTACAAATAAATAATATATTTCTTTTTTATATAAATTTTCTCGTTTGTTTAATACTCACGTGCAAGGCCCTTTTCA
>JABUQX010067068.1:0-10000 GCA_015478945.1 Trachelipus rathkii | reverse complement strand
ATATATATATTATATATATATATATATTTTTTTTTTTATATATATATATATATATATATATATATATAGTATATATATATATATATTAATATACACATTTATATATATATATATATATATATATATATATATATATATATATATATATATATATATGTACAGTATATATCATTAATCATTCTGCTGTCTTCTCAGATTAATCACTGTCTCAAAATTCTTCTCCGTGTATATTTATTTCTGTCACTCATTTCCTCTTCTTGATGTTGAGATTAATTGCTATTAATTAATTTTCACCTGGAAAATCTTCCTCTATATATACCATATTAAAATTTTCTTAATGTTTTCCTCGACTCTTCCTCCGAATACCTAATAAGGGTTGCTAATTTATCCCAATTGTTAGATTTCTTTGACTCTGCTCTTTCATATTATTCAAGCTAGTGGCACTTTAACTTATATTATTTTACGAGATCTTTAGTCTTTTCTTCCTTCTTTATTTAGTGGTGAATTAATTTCGAGTTCATACAAAGATTAATTACTTTACTTTCAGTCTTAAACGTTTTCGTCTACAATTTTCTCAAGTTTTCTTCTTCCAAATCCCTAAGACCTTTTTCTTTTCCGATATCTCTGCAGTTCTTTAACTATTGTCTCATTTCTCCATCCATACTCTTTATATTCCCACAACAACTCATAAACACCTAAAGATCTATACATTCCACAATTCTGCGAGCTCAATCAAACTCTAAGTTTTCTTCTAGTCTATCAATGAGAATCAGGTTATCTAAAAATTATTCAAGACTTGTTCGATGATGAAATGACAAATGTGCTTCTCAATTCCTCTTTGAGTTCAGTGTGATTTTATGCACAATACAAAAAGCAGTGAAGAGTCATTTAAAGACAGCTTGTCAAGCTTATCACTTCTTTTATTCCATTCCTGCTTCAAACAATTATTTCAGCTCCTCAACCACAAAATATACACACTACTTTTCTTTATAAATGCCTTTTCCTCGCTCAAAGAATCATTCCACATTATATTAAAATAAACACATGCTAACAAATTACCTCTATCCAATCAACAACACATTTTCTATTATTTTTCAAAACATTCATACTAATCCTTTTCCTTTAAAATATATTATATTTAACTATTGTATTAAGCAACAGAATTATACAATTACCTTCTCTTTGTCTCCATGTTCTTACATTATACAAAGTGCTCAACCTTATTATTTCAATCTATATAATGGGTTCTCCAATACGGCTTTCCAGCAATACTTAACAGCCTCATTTTGATAAATTTTCGCTATTCGTTTCTATTTCAGTATGTTAAATAGGGAAACTCCTACAATCTTGCTTGTAATTTTTTTTGCCCAATAAATTCTCAATCTTTGGACACATTTTAAACATATTCATCAGCCTATTAAATAGGTGGCATTCCTTCTCATTAGGAAACTCTTTGATTTATTTCCTATATTCGTCAAAGTTATTGCAACTGCATCCTGTATAACGTTATAAATTTTTCTCAAGGTCTAGCTTGTCTTGCTCTTTACTTTCATCCTTTTTACCTCCTCCTCCTCTTTCTTTGCAATTACAACATTTATTAAACAATTAACAGTTTCATTTCCACCTTTATTTAAGTTCCTATTTTAATTAACAGTGAAATTTTCTCTTACATAGTTTCAGCATAGAGCAAAGGTTTTTCTCTTTTGAGATTTTATCCTTAAACTCAATTTATATTCTGTTATTTAAGATATAAATAGCAAGAAGTATATATATAAGGTTAAGCAGGCAGCATAGTTAGCAGTTGTTATATATGTTATATATATATATTATAAGTTATATATATATATATATATATATATATATATATATATATATATATATATATATATATATATATATATATATATATATATATTTATACATATATATTATAGGTTATTATGTTATATATATATTATTATTATATATTAAGTTATATTATATATATATTATATATTATTGATTATTATATATATTATTATAATATATATATATGTATATATTTTACATATATATTTTATATATATTATTATTATATTATATATTATTATTATTATATAGCATATATGTTAGTTATTATTATTATATTATTGTTGTTATTATTATTACTATTATTACATATAATATTATTATTACTATTGGTATATATTACATATATATATTATTATATTATATATATATTATTACTATATATATATACATAAGTTATATATATAGTTATATAGCATATATTATATATATATATATATGTGTATTATATATATTATATATTATATATATATTATTATTATATATATATATTATTACATATATATATAGATGAAGAAGAGTATATATATATAGAAAAAGATAAATATATATATACTTAAACATATATTTAAATATATATATATATATATACATATTATATATATATATATATATATATATATATATATATATATATATATATATATATATATTTTTATTATATATATATATATATATATATATATTATTATAAGTTATATATATATACATTACATATATATATATATTATATATAAGATATTATATATATATATATATATAAGAGTTATATATATATATATATATATATATATATTATAAGTTAATTTTTTGTTGTTTAATCCATTTATGTAAATGGATAAGCAAATTCGTGCGATTATTCAAAATCTTGTTATCAAATTTGAATGTGTGTAATCTATCGTTTCTCTTATAATAATAATATTTCTCAGGTACTATATATATATAGCATAGATATATATAAGAGGTATAAGTATATATATATATATATATGTTATATATATATATATAGTTATATATATATATATATATAAATACATATATATATTATAGTATATATTATATTATTATACATATACATATATATACATATTATGAGTATGGGAGTTATATTATTATTATATATATATATAGTTATTATTACAGCAAAGATATAGCTGCCTATACATATTATATGTTATTGTTATATTATAGAGTTATTGGCTATTATTATGCTATATTAAGGTTGCTATTATGTTACATATAATACATATATATATATATATATATATATTGCTATTGTATTATTGTTGTAATAGTTACAGAAATACATATATATTATTATTATTATTATTAGCTACATACATATATATATATACTGGCTGCTGTTACATATATATAAAGGTTGGTTATGTTGTTATTATACACTATTATATATAGCAGTTATTGGCTGGCTACAATATACATATATATATATATATATAGTTATTATTATTATTATATATATATATACAAAGAAGAAGATGAGTATATATATATATATATACATATATTATATTATGATATATAAATATAAGTTAATAGTTATTATTATTATATATATATTATTATTATTATATTAAGCATATAGCAACCCTTATCTAGGAGAGTCCATTTATATATATATATATATATTGAATTTTTTTATATATATATTTATCTATGTTATATATATATATATAAATTATTGGTACATATATATATAGTATATAAATATATATATATATATATATTATATGTTATATATATTATATATATATGTAGAATTCTATATACATTATATATATATATATATATATATATATATATTATATAATATTATATATAGTTAAGAAGAAGAAGATATATACATATATATATTATTATACATATATGTTGTTATTATTATTAATATTATTATTATTACATATATTATTATAATACATTTTTATATATTATATATATAAAGAATTTATAATATATTATACATATATATAAGAAGAAGGTATATATATATATATACATATATTATATATATATATATATTATTATTATTATTATATTAGTATATTATTATATATTATTATTATATATATATACATATATATACATATATATATATATATTATTATTACATATATTATTATATATATATATATTACATATATAATATATATATATATGTTAGAAGTGACATAATATATATATATATTGTTGTATATATATATATATATATATATATATATATATATATATATATATATATATATATAATAATAATAATAATAATAATAATAATAATAATAATAATAATAATAATAATAATAATAATAATAATAATAATAATAATAATAATAATTATATAATGGCATGTTAATAATTAGGCAGGATAATTATTATTGTTCTATAATTTTTATAGGTCTTTTTTCTCGAGTTTTTATATACTTATATATTGAAAATCTCTAAAGGAAGAAATTGTATATTATAATAAAAAGTATAAAAGAGTATGTATATATATATATATATATATATATATATAAAGAATATAATAGGTATATATATATATATATATATATATATATATATATATATATATATATATATAGCAGTATATATATATATATATATATGGCTATTCAGTAGGATCTTTCTCCCCGGAAAGGTATTTTTATTAAAATTTTGTATTTTTCCCTCTCACTTTAGAAGTTTTTTTTAACCAATAAGCGTAAAGATAAAGTTGCCAGTCGCTTCAAACGGTTGTAATACGAAGAAGTTATTAAAGAAACATTAAAAGTTTAAATCTATAAACTAACCAGATATAGGTTAACGTATCATAACCCTCACAATGTAATTTATTGGGCTGTTATATTTATAATTTATTTCACTTTCGCAATGTTTAAAAAGAAAAACACGCATCTGGTACCATGAACGTTTGTAGAATTTGTTCGATAATACATAGAAAAATAAACAACCAAATTTTTATCTTTTTTTTCACTGGTGAATTTACAGGAGAAAGATTCTACCGAATATCCATATAGCAGCAGCAGCAGCAGCAGTTAGTATATATATATATATATATATATATATATATATATAAAGATAAAGGTATATATATATATATATATATATATATAAGAGCAGAAGAGCAGCGGTTGTTGTTGCTGTTACTGTTGTTGCTTTTATTGTTATTTTAATATTGCTATATATATACATATATATATATATATACATATATATATATATATATATATTATATTGTTGCTGTTGTTATTATTGAAAGGTATATATATATAAGTTAAGATATATATATGTATATATATATATTATTAAAGCATATAAAAGCAATGATAAAGATATATAAAAGAAATATATATATATATATATATATATATATATATATATATATATATATATATATATATATATATATATATATATATTCTAATCTTATCTTTATCTACTTCCTATCTCCAGATTGGAGGTGAGGTGCGTATCATACACCGGAACAGAAAAGTAGTTGAAGAACATGGCGCAAGTCGAAAAGAAAGCCCACTTTACCATCCTTTTATACCCTTGAGTGAGAACTTGTCGTAGTCAGAAATATCCACCCTAGGGTTTCACGAGACTGCGTCAGACCCTCAATGTGGTATCTCGTCAATGTGTGGTTCATTCCCCATGCAAAGCCCCAAACCTCACAACCTATCAAAACCCTGCCATTCACTCATGTTATGCACCTTTATTCTCGCCTGTACCAAACTAACATTCTCCTCCTTCAGGCATTGCTTTACTAACTCAATCCACTTTTTCTTCGGTCTCCCAGCCGGTCAGTTACCAGCACACTCACTACTATACATCCGCTTAATCAACCGACTATCATCCATACTTTCCATACGACCAAACTATCTCAATGTACTCTCCTCTATTCTCTCATTCACGACTTACTTCACACCTTACAACTCCCTAATGCGTTTATTGCTCATTTTATCAACATTTCTCACACCTAACACGCCCCTAAGATTGTAAATCTGAACACATGGTACCTTAGATCAATACCTCTTATACCAGACCATAGTTTCACTACTACAACTAACACAAGTAACAACATACCTTATGCAAAAACCCTAGCTCACTCAAGAATTGGTCCATTTGCATCCATTAAGGATTTACTTGCACCAGCCACCATCCTACTACCATCCACAACTTCCTCTACTACACTCTGCATCATCCGTTCCCTTTTCATCCAACATATACCCTAAATATTTAAACTCAGATACTTGTTCCAGTTGCTCACCATCTAACATAATTTGCACCACTGAGGCGACTGTCCTCACCTCACAAGCCATCAACCCTCCCCTGTAAGCTCTTATCTTACGTTTATCTTTCAAGCCTCTCCTTGGTTACAGCACCCTGCCTAAATCTCTCGTACCAATCGTCTCATAGGTAGGGTTCACCCTGCCACTTCATCTCCATTCTACATCATTGTTCTAACAACCATTTTCCTGCCACCCCACCGTCTAATCTTCCATTGCCTCCCTTCCATATACGTATTGAATAACCAAGGAGACACGGCTCATAGAGCCACCCTCCACTGTGTCCCTCTCGCCAGCTTATTTAATACTAAACCATTACTTTCTTACCACTTTCCTCACTTATCGTCGAGATATACTTTTGATTCCATTCAGAAGCCTCCACAAGCACCACTACCCTACACACTAAACAGCGCTGCCATAGAGCTTTCCCTGATTAACTTCTATCATACGCTTGTTGCAAATCCATAACAACCTAAATACAATTTATTCTGTTTCTCCCTCATTTCGTCAATCATTTGTTTCAATGTAAATGTTGTCTTCCAAGACATCCCTACTACTCCTTTAAAACGCACTTGATTCTTCACCAATCATGTCCTTCAGTCACCGACGCCGCCACTCTTTCGACCAAAATTAGCCAGCATTATATTCTTCCCTACAACACTTCAATAATATTATTCCCCTATTTTCTCTATAGTTCCCCTTATCTCCCTTACCCTCATAATAACGGGGTACTACTTACTGCTCTATCCTCCAACTCGGCTTTGGAACGTGAACCCTCCATAAACGCTTTATTACACCAACTTCCAAACCCAATCAATCACCATGCTCGCATCCTTTCTTGGGATCATTTCACTCAGAAATTTCAATCCATAGCCTGCACGATTACCATTCTTTCAACTTTCTCCACTCTGACCATTACCTCCTCCCTGCTAATAACCTCATTCCCCCAATATGAATACCTGTATTCTTTTTGCACCAGTCAAATCCCACACACATCTTCACTATCACTTATTCATTTACTGTCAATATTTTGCAGATTTTCGAAGTATTATTCCACACTCCCCTCGAATATTTCAATATTTTTTTACCTTAATTTTTCAGTTAGCTGTGTATTAACTATCCATATAGTTGTTCATTTACTTGCAAAAATACATAGTAATCTTTTTTAAATATCTGCTTAAATAATGTCCCCTGATTTAACTTACATCCTGAAACTCAGAAAACTTGGAAAATTTTGAACTGTTTTGAAGACATTAAAAAATTTATTAGAAGAAGGAAGATAAAAGAAAATGAAGACTTTCATTCTGTTTGGGATTTGGCGTCTTTTTGGCTACCATTTTCCAAGAAACACTATCTCAACTTCAAGGTAAGTTATAAAATGAAAAAATTTTTATGACGAAAATAAATTTTTACATTTGAAATGAGGAGAGAAGAGAGAGAGGAGACGCAGAGAGATGAGAGAGAGAAGAGACAGAATGAGAGAGAATGACGTAGGAAAGAGAGGCAGAGAGAGAGAGAGAGTGAGAGAGAGATGAGAGAGAGAGAGCAGAGAGAGAGGAATCGATACTTTTTTTTACCAATGCTTCTACATCAATTTTATTAGTATATACTTAAATATATTACTTATATATATATGTATATATATATTGTATATATATATATATTTATATACTTATATAGTATATTATATTATTATATAGATATATATATATTCATATATATATCAATCTGTACAGCCACACCATATATACTATATATATATATATATATTATATAATATATATATATATATATTATAATTATATATATATATATATATATATATATATATATAATATATATAATATATATATATATATGATATATATATATATATATTTCTGTACACCACATATATACTATTATATTTCGTGTACACACACATATATTATATATATATGTTCTCACCTTTTCTCACCCTCCATCTTGTTAGGTAGATCCGTGTCAAGAGTTGGCTCTCCAGAAATGCCCTCCAGACGTCCCGGCTCTTTCAAATAGTGCGTCCTTTCCACATCTCCATCGTTTCTTCCCCTCGAGCGAATTGCTTTCTTCGCACAGCATGCCTTCCATCTTTCTTGTCTTTCCCACTGAGTCGTCGTTCCGAGTTTAGTGCGTCGTGCGATTATGTATGATAGTTCTGTCTGTGTATAAGCCTCCTTCTCTGCACATGACCGATACTTAATCTTCAGCTTGGTCTTGGTACAATTTCATTTCCATTAGTTGGGCGCGCCACTCCGAGCTCCTTCTCTATTGCTTTCCACTTCTAACTTTTCTGTCCCTCAGCGTTACTCCCTCCGTTATTAATCTTAAAACTCAGCAGTTTCTGCCAGCTTTCTATTACCTAATCTCGCATGCGTGTTAAGTACCCAACATTCCGACCGGTATAATAATATTGGTCGTAAGGAGGTTTGGTACTATTACTAGTTCTTTTACCTCTACTGGCACTGCCGCTGCGCATTCATCAACTGGGTTACAACCCCGATGCCCCACATTCTTTGAATACTTTGTTCACTCTTCCCTTCCCAGTTCTGTAATCTATTCCATTCCTCTTCTCATTCGAATTATTTACTCCGTAGATATCATTGAATCTGGCTGTCTGCTTTTAACTGGTGTACCTTCCATCCATATCATCCGGCGTGTTCTCAACACCTGTCCTCCCGATATCGTCATTATCTCCCTCTTCTCCTGTTCTATTCATTCCCCAACTCCCATCATAACTTTCATTCCAAGAATTCACACGCAGCTTCGTAGTTCGTGTTGTTATCTTTTGTACACCAGCAGCGGCGGGGGCCGTTCGCGCGGTTCCGGGGTTCACGCGTAACCAAAGGTTGCCTTGTATTCTCCCTCCCTCTCGTTTTACACCATATCCGCTGTGCAAGGCAGGCTTCGTCCAGATATAATGCAAAAGAGTAAATGGGCACAGCCACACCCTCCCCTGTTCTTACTTCCAGTCTCGTTTTTCAACTTTTCTCCTCCTCATCTCCGTTGCTATACGTGGTTTTGGGTTTTTCGGTAAGATTCCTTTTCCTTATTCAGCTCTTATTTATTCCATATGCTAGGGTCTTCCATCACCATCCACAATCTCTCTCTTTGAATTCTATCAAAAGCTTTCTCTAGATCTATAGAATGCGATATCATGCTACCTGTATTTCCTACTATCATTTTTAAGAGAATATCAATAATTACACTTTCTATTTGCCTTGAACTCCAGTGTTGCCACGTCTCCAAATCTTTCCCTCTTGTTCGTCTCCGAAGTCTTTTCTCTATTAGTCTTCTCGTTATTTGATTATGGCACTCACAGCAAGCACTATTCCTCTGTATATCTGTGCATTCTCTTCTACTCCTTTTTTTCTATGTATGACACTATCACAGCTTTTCTCCAATCTGGCAGGGTATGTTCTCCTCTCTCCATATACAATTTTATAAGTTCCCTGTCAGTCATGTTCACCATTACCTTCTCTGTTTGATAAGTTCTATGTATTAGTCCATCGACTCCTTGGCTCTTTCCATTCTTTAAGGAGCCTATAACTGTGTCTCTACTTCCTGCATGTATCGGTTCCAGGTGAATCCTGTTCTCGCGTTTCCACTTTGTGGGTTACTTCCTGCCTCACAGTCTATATTCCTCATCGTCATTCTAATTAATTCATGTCAAACATATTCTGTCCATATCTTCCTTCGACCTTTTCACTATCCACTATCTTGGTGTTTCTCGATCGTTTGTGAAATCACATTCGGTGTTAGGTCCATCTTTGTTCTCTTAATCTGCTTTAGCCAGTTCCAGTTATTCCCATTCAACCCCCCGTGTAGTG
>JABUQX010067067.1:12500-44306 GCA_015478945.1 Trachelipus rathkii | reverse complement strand
ATCTTCGCTCCATAATAGTATTTCAATAATGAAGTCCATCACTAATAAAAAATATATTAGGTAGTAAGTATGAGAGTACGAACTTGGGGGGCTCTAACTATGACCATATTGCTTCTAGTATGATACGTTATCATGCTTTTATTAATCTACATTAAGCTCAGACCCAAGGGTATGACGGAAATATCCAGAGAATAGTAGTATATTGTATGACAGGTTAAACTCCTCACATGTTTTACTTACTCCCATACCTATCGAACCATTGATTCTGGGTGTTACATATACATGAAAAGCTTTGCGAATAGACATGCAGCAAATAAGCAATAGATCAGTGATAATAGTTAGGAGTAAAGATTATGATATCACCGCGTGAATCATCGGCCAGATTCACTCTTTCATATATAATATATTAATACATAATACTCACAAACGCTATATAGATTGATAATCTACGGCATATCAAGTACATCATGAGTATAATAGAGAAATGTCACAGCAGAATCTAATCTAATTAATATTACGGTCAAGAATATACGATGACAAAAAATCTTAGCGAGTTCCTCTGACGGCGAAATTTACAATATTACAAATAGGCTACTATTATTATTAGATCCATACATTATAAATAGTGAATCTTATGACAGTGATCCACTTCGTAAAGAGACAGTGAGAATATATAAGAGGTCGTCTCAACTATAAGCATCTCTATTTTTGATATTTAATACATTCATGTATGATAAGATAATGAAAATTTTAAAAGATAGTAAGATATTATAAATTAATTGATGTGATCGAACTATTTGATTGAAGACAAAATCTAGCGACTAGGGCTATATTGTACTACATGTGATACTTTAAACTATTCTATGTAGTCATAAACTAAGCATTTACGCCATAAACGACATAGCGAAAATCAGATGATTAATAGTCGCATCAACTAGCGATGTAATACTAAATACCTATAACATGAAGATTACGACAGCACTATTACGTTTAGTGTTCACCAAATAAACTCACACATACAATCACTAGAATAGTATGTTGATTGAACACATTCTCAATCAATACGCCAGGCACTGGAGAATCATCGCAAGCTTGTGTGCTTTGGGCCCGAGTGTGTGCTGTCTAGGTCTCTGGTTCCGTGGTGACCCATTAGTGCACTAATAATTTTCCTCACTGGTCTATCCCAATTCTATCTCTCTTGCACCTTCACTGCCTCTACCTAACCGGGTTAATAACTTATTACCTCGGTTACAGATATTCTCTTATACATATAGACCTCTTCGAGAGGTCTTCAACTCCCATTCTTGGTCTACATCACAATCCAGGGGACGAATTCCATTCACACAGACACACTCATCCGCTAACATTCTTATTCCAATCAGACCAGAACCATCTACATGTACTTTCATTTATTCCTCGCAATTTTACTCCTTTCTTTATTCGAACCAACACAGCTTCCTAAAACGCTCAATTCTCATTTTAACAATTCTTACTCACACCTAAACACATCGCAGCCTAAGATTGTTCCATTTGAACACAATTGTATCATCTACGACAATACAATACCATGCTGTATTGCCAGACCATTATTGTTTACTATATACTGCATTACCATTGTAACAGCAACAAATACGTACCCTCATTTAAGACCCCCACGCACATACCACGCATCTTATGTCGCACTTTATCATCCTACAATGGATTTACAATTGCACGCACGGCCCGAGTCCTTTTCCACTTCGATGATCTACGAACTTCTCATGGAGTACCACCAATAACATCTCTCTGCATCATCCCGTATCCCTACAGTAATTTCCAACATAATTATTCTTAAAATATTTTCCAAAATCGAAAACTCTCAATGACACTTGTTTCCAGTTGCTTTTTTCGACAATCTTTACGTCTTCAAGATCAACTTATCCAGAATTATCTCCACAAAAATGACTTGCAAGCTTGAAATACTTGGCTCATAGATAGGCTTCCTTATACTATCACAAAAAAGGTACCTCATAACCTTACCGTGAGAAGTACTTATGTCTGCCTCTGATTCTTTTTGATGTAAATGCTGCTCAGCCCGGTTGTCCAATTTTCCAAACTCATTTTTAACTATTTCATTAATTCTCTCTTTGAGAGCCACACTCTTGAAACTGAACAACCTGTGGCACGATAATTTGTTTATTATTCTGGTGTCGTAAGTGCGATGAATTTCAGGGCATAGTAGTACGGGCAAGGATGCAATCGTGTTTTCTATCAACTTAGATAAATCATATTTGATGCTATATAATCATTCAAAAGAAAGTTTTAAAAATTTTTTGAAATTTTTTTTTTGACCAATCTTGGTTTCTGTAACAAATCCGAAAAAACTTAATGCATATAATCAAAGAGGAATTATTCTAAGCTAAAAATATGGTGCAGTCTCTCCCGAAGGCACATAAGCCCTTGAAATTCATCCTACACTCGGCACACAACATACATACATTCCACCACAATTTTATCTCGCAATTTTCTCATTTCAACCAAAATTCAAAAAATCAAAAAAATATACAATATGGGATTTGGGAAATGGAACAAACGCTGCGCAAAAAACTACAATATATATCGTGAAACACAACAGTACATTCAGTAACTTTTTTTAGATAATGGACCCTATCTAGCATATTTCAAGTTTGAAGTCAATTGACAAAAAAAAATTCTGGAAGTAGTGGCGAAGAATGTCAAAAACATGAATTTTCATGATCTCTTGAAAAATCTGAACCATTCGTGAAGAATGACTCACAGGTCCAAGACAAATTTTAACTCGTGAGGAAAAATCAACGTTCTTATTAGAGACGGCAAAACACAAATCTTCACTAATTATCTATAGTGGTAGATTTTAACCAAGGAACGTAGACATACAGCAACCATTCTTCGCTGAAAATTCCGAATTTTTTCACTGGCTCTCATTTTTTAAGGAGTTCGGACTCCCGCATACTCTGGCTATCTTGTCACTCTACTACAATGTTCATTTCCATTTATCTTACAGCCCACACAACATGCTTGGATCTTCGACTTCTCTCTGGTCATAATCATTAATGGAATATAACACCTTTCAGAATTCGGGCTACCAGAGGTAAAAAAATTGCGAATAAATATAAAGCTTTAAACACGCCATATTAATTTATCTACACTTAAATCATACCGTGCAAAATAGAGGCTTTTGTGCATAAATTCTAATTAATCTCATCAAAACTACTGAATTTTCTCTCATCTCTCAATCTTCCTATTCATCTCTCCGCCTGTTGCATCAATCTCTTCCCATCAAGAACCTAAATACAATTTTATTTCATCGTCTATCACCTCAATCTCTCTAATCTTTCCTCTCTCTCAGGAATCTCTCTCTCTATACATTTCTTTATTTATTTGTTATTTCTCATTCTATTTTATTATATTTTCCTAGCTGCCTTTTTTTATTCTTTTTATTTGAGATTTTTAGGTTTTAATTTTCACGTTTTCATTTTCTTCGTTTCATTTGTTTGCACTAATGTATTATTTCTCGTTACCCAATATCCCATTTTATTCACGCATTTCAATTTATGCCTATTCATTTTGACTTATCGTGGGTATTTCCTAAAAAATTGTGTTTTATTCCATTTATAAGCACATATATTATTTTGTCACTTTAACTTTCATAAGAAAAACAATTGTTTAAGGTTATTTCCCTGAAAGTCATAATTTTCTTAACTCTTATATATGCTATTCTTATTTCTTTTTTCCCATTAGTCTATATATTATACTATTTATTATTTATATATATGCGGATTATATATAATATATAGGTATATGCACCCTATCTCTATAATTACCCGCTCTAGTACATACTCGCGTGTAAACTCTATATACTTCTTACTGCAATAGAAAGTAGAGAGAAAAATTTTGAAAAAGAAACCCGACTGACAATTTGTCTTTACATTTTCTTTTGTCTTTGATGTACTTGTGGGGTCTACTAGCATTCTTATTCTGGTCTAGCTTTAGTAGTACACACCACCTTCACAGCTAATAGATGAGATCAATATCGATCTTGGATGTCCGAAGAGGAGCTGGACTGACGAGACTCTGAAATCAGCGAGAGCCACAAGTGATGCCGGGTTAAATGATGGTCGTGTATTATTCATTTGACTTTCCGCCGAAAGAACTATGAGAGATAGCTCATTATTGATTAGATATCATCAGTGGGAGTCTTAATGACCATAGACTCTTACCTCATATTTTCCTCTCTCTCTCCTCTCCTCTATCGACGTCCACAGGACTCTCTCTCCCCTATGTGACAATCGCCTCTCGTCCTCTCTCTCTCTTCTCTTCTCGCGATGTCCATCACTCTCTCCTCTTCTCATCATTTAAAGTAATAATATATATACCGTAGTCCTACTATAGAAATATGTATGTCGTGGGTATTATAGCTTTGATCAGGTTGATAGTATAGTTTATAGTTGCGCACATTTAAATGTAAGGTTACATCTATTAGTGAGTGAGTAATAAAAGTTATATATGACTTTATATCAGGGATATAGACCACTTTACTTGATTATATCATCTTATACTCAATATATATAGCAGTTATGGTATACCGTACAAATAGCGCAGAACAGCTATTGAGTAGGCACTATATATAGGTATCAACTAAGTAGGCCTGATATGTATATATAATTATATCTATAAATATATATAATATATATATATATAAGGATTAGACTACGAACTAATAGAGTTTATACGCCTATTATATACCATAATAGATAAGTATATAAACCTATATATATAATTCTTGATGGATTTCTAAGTATAGTATATATAGATTTTGAATTAGTGAGTAGTAGTATAGTATCATGGTTATACTATTGAGTTTGGTATGTATATACTAGTATACTTGTGCCTAGCTAATATAACCATATGCATCACAGTGAGTCTAATATACTATCTATATATAATAATCAGGACATAACTTATATATATATATACCGTATAGATGTATCACTTATATATATATACAATTTGAATGAGGGTTTAGGTTGATTGTATCTACAAAACTCACACTATTTATACATTTGATAGAATATTAAGTATGAAGTGAGTAGAGCGATGTCTACTATTTGAATATGCCTAGTATTTATCTTATCCCGATGACTTAGCTAGGCATTCCCAAGTGGGGCTAAAGCAAGCTCCGCTACCATAGAACGCCACAATATATATATATATATTATATTATATAATTAATTATATTATATATATAATATATATATAATTATATATATATATATATATATAATATTAATTAATATATATATATTAATAATAATATATATATATATAGTATATATATATTTATTACTATATTTATATATTATAATATATTCTATATATATATATAATAAATATTAATAGAATATCTATAGTGAAATATTAACAGAAATTCATTAACATACACTATAATATCAAGTCCACCAGGAAGTTGAAGATTTTCACCATCTTTATAATTAATATAGAAGACCGGTTCTACATACTATTACATACAAATAAAAAAATATTAAGTATATAAGTAGTGCTGTATTGATCAGCCTAGATTTTCTTCTCTATATCCATGATAATTTTTTATATATATATATATAATATTTATTTTATTATTTTTTGTTAAATTGTAGCCATAAAAAGTTATAAGATTTAGATTGTGGAGCAAAGTATTGCCTAATATAATCATTACCTCATCTATGAAAGCAAAGTGAATCAAATCCGCTTGTCAAATTAGTGATGAACCGAAAATTGGGAACTAGACGATTAACTATAAGTGATTAGCCTTAATATGCGGGTTTAATTGTGTAAAATGAAATTGATATTTCCTAATGACTATCATTTTATAAATATCTAGGTAGATATAATATCAATGTAGGAGATTATAAATGCTACATGTTATAGTAACCGGAAGTAATCGTAATAAAAATAGTTAAATGGCCGCCAGATCATATGTCTCATTATGGGTGATAGTAATATTAATATAATAAAAATTAATAAATGTTCACCCTGCGCGTTAGTATTTTCTATGAATATATAATTCTCAACTACTATATGAGCTCCCTACACCACTTATACTATTTCCAATATTTATAGTACTGTTCTGATATTCAATTCTTTATTATCCTATAGTCACTTACTTTGTCTATAAACCCTCATATATACTAATACCGGCCCTTGACCCCATCCTATTAAGGTGAAATTATACTTTTCCATTATGAGTCTATTTAATTAAACTTATATAACTGCATACCATTTAATAAATGTATTAATTGAAGTTCACTTTTATTCCATCACATTTTTACTCCAAAATAAATTTATCCTTAATATCAATGAGTTCTACTGATCGTTATATCTGGTCTATTACCTAAATACCTGTACATTTCATATTTAATACTAAAACTTTCTGAAATATCTCTCACTCTCATATTATATTTACTTATCTAGGATAACCCGCAATCTTATATTATTTATATAATAACAGCACCTCCAACCCTTCCTCTAATTTATTTCTTTAAGAGCCTACAGTTATTTTATGAAGAATCCTACTCTAAAAATTAAATTCGTATTATATATATATATATACGTGAGGGTACTAGCGAATACGT
Organism: Trachelipus rathkii; assembly: GCA_015478945.1. Taxonomy (NCBI): domain Eukaryota; kingdom Metazoa; phylum Arthropoda; class Malacostraca; order Isopoda; family Trachelipodidae; genus Trachelipus; species Trachelipus rathkii. The sequence continues at coordinate 37,656 of JABUQX010067067.1, read as the reverse complement.
GTTTAAAACTAATTTTGGCTATTTCTAGATTATCTCACTAAATATATCTAATTCACTAAAATATATATCTTCAATAAACTTTCCTTACTAGTGTTCTATCTAATCTATTAATAGGATTATATCACATTAATTTATACCTGTATATTGACCCATATTTACTACCAATTATTCCTCAACCTATATACTCCTTCAATTTAAAATACTATATCAAGCACACACATATGTAAAATAATACTAATAGAACGCATCCAAAATATCCTATTTCTATACACCTCTACCGAACTAAACCCATTTTGTCTAACTTGCACAATATTGATAATTTATTACTATCTACTCTAAAAAAAAGAGTAAAACATGTACTACTCAAGACTATCTAATATCTATAACAGGCGCTATAGGTTTAATATTACAATAAACTTGAAAAATTACACTCTCACACTTTCGTACTCCTACTATGTGTGTAGCTTTCTTTACTCTGCAGTGTTCTCTGTGTAGGAATTGAGGTATCACGTAAACAGTGAGAGATATATACTTTTATTTTGTCTAGTTTCATTTACTTTGTATTTCACTTTATGCCGACTACTCACCAATTAGAAATTATATATTATATTACTCATGAGGTATACCTATAATATACTACCTTCTAATATAAGAACTTAACTATTTGTTTTACTGTACCGAATAAAAAAATAATTATATATAAAGTACACTTTAAAAATTCTTAACATGCTACATATATATTTAATTTAATTTATGTTGCTTTGATGATCTAGGGAAATTAAATTAAAATGTATAAATTCCGATGAACCCTAGAAGTTGAGATGATTTAATTTGTACTGTGTAGTTCTAAATTAGTGAGCTAAGCTTAATTATACACAATAAATTAATATATATATAATACAGAAAATATTAGTCACGTTATACAGGACATGTCTGTTTATCCCGCATTCCGCGACGTCCCTCTATTGATATTACTATATTATTCCTTCGATTGCATGTGTATCCGCGCACACATGGTTGTAATCGATATATTATATTACATGCAGTAGTATATTTATTTTATTTGAATCCTTCTGTCTCATTTTATTAGTTATTTTCCTAATATTATACTTATAATTAATTAATATAACAAGTACACTATCGTTATAAATGAAAGCAAAAAATATGGAAAGAACTATTATATTAATTCTAATTAATAAAATCATTCAGTGAATGATAAAGAAAATAAATTATTAATATATATATATATATATATAGTAAAATATATATATATATATATATTATATATAATATAATAAATTCTAATAATCTATTGTTATTAATATATGTAATATATAATTATATATATATATATATATAATATATATATATAATATATATATTATATATATATATAATAGATATATATTAATATTATAATATATATATATATAATATATATATATTAATATATATATATATCTATATATATATAGTATTATAATATATATATTATATATATAATAACAGTAGGTTAGTTTCAAAATAAAGAATTATCTAATACCGATATTTATGAAAATGAATTTAGAGGAGTTAAATAGGAAATTAACTAGCTCAGATTAAGTATATAATGTTACAATACTAAGCATAAATATTTTCGCCATATATATATATCATACTAATCTAAAGTGAGTAGCTGCTAAATATAATGTCTATCACAGGTAACAATTATTGGCTATAACAGCCGGCACAAATACCCGTAAGGAGCGCTCGGATCAAAAAATTTTTTTCGAAGTACAAGGATACGTCCTCTTTATTGCATCACAAATCCTAAATTATTGATCTTTTAGAGGTCATGTCACATAGATAACACAAAAAACATAGAGCATTAACAAAAAATGAAAAAACATAAATAAATCTCGTATGCTTTCCTACAAAACTTTACCAAAGAGTCTTCAGCATGAACATAGAGAAGAGATAGCCATTTTTGGAAGTGCCGTGTGAGTAAATACCAATTACGCATTAATAGAATGAAAGATACAGGGAAAATGTAATTAAGCATACTCAACACGCAAAGACCCCGTCGCGGAAGCAGTGGATGCAAACACCTAAAAGTGTACTCCGCATTGGAGCACAGTATCGGTTCGTAGGAAGTACGGGTGAGAAGTCATCTTCGGCACTTGATTCCGGGGAGCACCTAATCGGGGTAGGGAGCATACATTGTAGTACACGACACTATGCCCCAAGGGGAGGTCTCCACTCGGAACACATGGTGGACACCCTCAGTGTGCTGTAGCGTATTTGTTGATGTTTCTCACTGAGAGGAGAGAGTTCTTTTACTCGCCTTTTCAGTTTACGAGGAGTAATATAAGCGCAATATATCAATCCTGCCCACTGTGTATTCCTCCTTCAGTTTCAACTTACGATGTCTCCTTTAACAAAAGAACCGATAAGTAAGTGTCTGTAATAAAAAATAATTATGGGTATTTATTTTTGAACACCTACAGATATACAGTACGAAGCTACAAGGTAAAAAAAAAAAAAAAAAAAAAAAAAATAAAAATAAAAAAAAAAAAAAATTCATTTTTCGTATTCGCAGCTAGAACATCTATTTATTATATCATAGATTTTAATAATATATATAATATAATCAATATAATTATTAGTAAATATATATGGTATTTTTATATATGCGAAAAATTTTTTATTATTATTTATTTTTGGTAGGGAAATTCCAGGAAAAAAGCTCTATTACCGTTTACCTGAGTGTGGCGTTAATACTTTGTATCCATATATATTAATATATATATAATATTAATATATATATATAATAATATATAATATGTAATATAAAGATTCGTTTAATAAGTGAAATATATTTGGTATTTAAATTTAACCTTTTACTGTATCAGATCATTATATTGTTTTATAATTTATACTAGTAAGGTTTTATTTATTAATTATTTTATTTTATTTTATTTTTATTATACTGTAATTAATTTGGTGTTATATTTATAATAACAGTATTTTTCGTTACAATCCATTTATACAAATTAATATTATTTAAATATTATATTGTTCTCACTCAGATATATTATTGTATCTCTTAGTAGGCTCGACAATACGATGTATGAATCAGTAAGAATAAAAGATAGTATATATATGAAAGACAATAGATCTACGCCTATTACTGTTCTGAATATATAAGTACTATAGTAAGTAGTGCTCTGTATTAGTCGAAAGAGCCTCATTATGTGATTTTGATTATGTGAATTTAATATATTTATTTTAGATTATTATACTTATCAGTAATATTTGTATGATCCATTATATTTTTAACAAATTACCACCACTCACTCAGCTATCACAATTATACTATACTATTCTATCGTATCTCATCTCGTATGCGTTGATATAAACTTTGGTTTTAGAATGACTGATTCCACTAGCTCATACATTTCGAGTCTTAATTATTCAATCCGAACATAAGCGAATCTATAAGACACACATTGCAATAATATAGGAAGCACACCTACCTCCAAATACCTTAAATTTATATATCTTCTTTAGTGGAGTGCCGAGAAATATGTAATAATATTATAAACACACAAAAAAAAAAATATCATAACAAAAAAGAGAAAAATAATATTTAAAAAATCTGTATCATAACTCATGACAGAGTAAGTCTAAAAACTGTGTCAGAAAAAAGTAAATAATCTTTTAGGAAAGTACCTGGTAAAAATTTTTAGTGATACGAGACAGTATATGGTAAGAAAAACTAAATAGTTAGACCATAAATAGTTCACTGGTATAATTGCAAGGTATATTATGATAGTAAATATGATGTAGACGAGGCTATTCCATTTAATAGAGAAACTATATATGGTTACTTCGTTAATAAGTGAGGACAGTGTAAGTGATTCTTTCGAATAAAGTGTGTTTTAATGCTTCTTCTTTATTTGCTATTATCACTAATAAGGCAAAAAAGTATACCTGTCTCAAGAGCGATACATATTCACCTTAAGTGAGCCCTAATGGCCAGTAGTCTCGCGTCTGCATTGTACGGCTTTACTGTTATACCTTCTTCATCACGGGTTAAACTGGGGACGTGGCTACTTACTATCACTTAGTTCCCCCCTCGCAAGAGAGTGAGTATCTCCACGAGAATCCACCGCCTGTCGAGCTTCTTGTAATTTAGGCTGAATTAGTACTATCAGGTGAGTGTCTCAATAGTTTGCGTGCAATCTCCTCTCTTAATTTAATTTTAGTAGTGGTATATATTTGTGTAATACCTATCACTTCCTCTCTGGTAACTTTCATATATCTCTTCACGTTCTGTTCTCGAGATTCTCCTCTCGCGTAACATTGTCTGTGATCAAGAGCGATAAAAGTGACAAAGACTATAAATAAATTAATATTGAATAGTATAAAAATATTAAGTGTTAATATTAAGGCACACAACTGTTCCATTAAAAAAAAATAGCACAATTAATTTATATTATTTATTATTTTTATGATTCTGTTTTCATTTATTTTTAATACATTTTATATTACTTCAGAAAATCATAACCATCTCTGATACAAAGTGAATTACTCAGAGAGCATGTTATCTCTCACACTATCAATATGTAAGGCTAAGTAGGGTGATTAGTAAGGTTATCTTGAGGATGATCTCGTTATCTATTTTTCTTATAATCATATATTATTTTTTTTATTTTTAGGTTAATATCTTGTTATTTTTTTCCAGTTTTTTTGCGAGCGTAGTGAAAATCAAATTTTAAGGTCTATAATACAACAATTCGTAGTATTTCATTCTCCTTAGCTATCTCATTTCATTACTGTATTGAGATTGATAGTTGAGAAATGCCATAGATCTAATGTCTAATATAATCTATACGTGAGAATTATAAGATTTATTACGAGCACCTTCATTTTTACCAATTACTAAATATCACCTAAAAAATACAAAAAATTTTGTTATCAATTTATATAACGAGGTTTAAGTTGGAAAATACCTATAATATTAATAAATTGAGTTGTCTTTTCAATCCTTGTACAGTACACTCATTAATTTTCTCTATTTAATGATTAATTTTTATTCTCTTATCAGAACTTATCTTTAACTTAACAATACAGACGTATTCTATTATTAATATTTATATTATATCTTACTTATCCACAATCGAGAATCTCTATTTGTGAGTTTATATCTATATTCGGAGCTTTCGAAATATATAGAGTAAATATTCCTCCATGAATTATAATTCATCAGAGATAAATTATAATTACGGTGAATTATAATTCATTTTGTGATTGAAGAACTGGAGCTATAAATAATTGTTCATATCTTCATTTCTTTTTAACACTATAAGGCGTTGCTGTTCATTGTGTTCGATTTAGTGAATTTTAAAAGAATAATATTAGTGCGTTAGCTGTAATCGTGCAGATATGCCTTTGAATTATATAAATCATAATACCCAGAGCGCTATATATTAATATAATTATTAATTACTATATATTATATAATAATATATATAATATATAATAATAATTATATAATTAATATTAATATATATATATATTAATAATTAATATATATATATATATATGTATATATATATAATATTAATATTAATATATATATATATTTAATATATATATATATATATATTATTAAATATATATATAATAATATATATATATATAATATATACTTCATATATATATTATACTATAAGTATATATATATATCATATTAGGAATTTGTACCGGTATATATATATATATAGGAACCAGTAATTTTTTGAGTATGATCTACCGGCTGGAACCGAACTTATCCGGAACCTTGAAAGTATTCCCGGCACGGAAGTTCCGGCCGGAACCGAGATATATTTTGACTTCACGCTCCTATAACCTACAATTCTTCTTACTTAAAACTCTATTTCTGATTAACAAGTTGAGATATAGTCTCTCTAGCAGTATCTGGCAATATCTATTGACATTAATACATATCACGTGTATGAGTACTCTTAGTTTCTGTAAGCCAAAATATTAGATATTAAAGGGATCAATAAATTTATTAAGTAATTAATAGAGTAAATGATATAATTTATACTAAATATTCTAATAACGAGGTCCTTTCAATCAGTTTATTAAAAATTTGACTTATATTTTCAGAAAGCATATTTATTACTTAAAATATTGCATCATTTTTTTCCATCATGATAGCCGACGCGTTAATCGATCTATGTAAAATGAACGTGTATCAGACACGAGTATTGCACATGTTTAAAAAGCGTCCCCACAAAATAAGATATCGAGTAATCTCAAATGTTACTATAACTAACGATAAGACACAAGCAAGCAATATTATCACCTATATATCCCAGATAAATTCATTTTGTAGGAACCTAAGAAGAATAAACTTGATGGGGCTGATGAATCTTGTATTTTAAATATTTTTTTAGGTTCAAACTTCCAACATTTTCAAAGCTCTCTGTTTATCAACATTTAACTAACAAACATGTAATCAATTTCAAATTCTTTTATAAGTTATACATATTTCTTTTCTATAATACAATTTAGATTCTATATCAACATGACATAATAATATATGCAATACAGTGAGTGTTACTCTTATTAATTATAATTAATTGGAGAGCTAATGAATAATTACATTAAATATACTCACACTCCATAATATTATATTCCAACACTAGACTCAAACCGTCAATTATATCACATAATAAAATATACTGAACTTTGAATAATTAAATCATCAATAAATGTAAACCACTAATTTGTCAATTGAATCCATATAAATAAATAAAATAAAAATTTCAAAATTATCTAAATATCAAATAATTAACAGTAATAATATATTTTATATATTATATACACTCAAAATCTAATCATATCATACGGAAGTGACCTATTATAATAATACCATTATATTATTATTGTTTGAGTGAGCTCAAATTTGTTTGTGCAGTTCCTGCTTTTGCTGGTTGTTTACCTAAACTAACGAAGGCATTTACTAAACTACTTGTCTGATTAATATCTAAACCAAATTGTTTATAAATTAGATTATATTAATATAAATTTAAATATAATATAGATTTGACTAGAGAGCGAGTAAACGCAAATGGTAATATTATTTATAGAGACGGTGCAGTCTATCAGGCACTTGCATAATTTATTATATCTAAGCAAATAAAATTTAATTTGATAACTTACCCTTAAGGTTAACACTTTGAATCATTTGCTGATGCTAAAGATGTATAATAAGGTTTGGATTTGCTTTTCCTTAGTGTACCACTCGCTTTGTGAGATCAGTGGCGTATAGGTATTAAGAGTATATAAGGTTCAAATGTGCTTAAAAGAAGTCATTAAACACGTTGTCACCACACACCATTGGTTCTCACTAGCATTAATTTGTACCTGTTTTCTCTCCACTGGAGGGTGAGTTCTGTCACAGATCTGGATGGATGCGAGTGAGGTAATAAGTACACCTATAAAACTGAGTGCGTTCTGCCATTATATAAAGGTGGGTAAAGCAAGTTGAAAGAAATTAATTTGACAGCTTCCCACCAATTTGTGAGTGAGTATACTTTACAGGAATATGTTTACCGCTCCTAAAATTGACTAGTAGATTGTTATAAAAGAGATGTCATTTATTATAAATTTATGAATTTTAAATTAATAGTTAAAATAATATATATATAATATCAAACATACTCACAATTGACATATAAGTTAGGATATCAATTACCATTTCTATTAGGCATAATCATGAAATAATGTGATTATGTTTTATAAAACAATTCTGAGTAACTTGAATTTATACCTATAAGATTTAGATATACTCGCTATTCACATACTTCGTGAGTTACCAATAAGATTCAAATGGTCACAACAAATTTAGGAGGGCGTCATCTAATGTGGAATTACTAATCGTTTTCCAGCTCTGCCACATTCGGTAATATATTAGAGACTATAGTACTATTATCCTAACGAACATAAATATTTATTGTTTTCAATATATACATGCAGTTTATCTAAGATATACAAAATTTATAATAATGAGCAAGTTAAGAAGACAATAGCGCGGATTCCAAACAATGTGTGAATACAAAAAGTTGATAAAAACACCAGCTCGGCTTTTTGTGACACCTCGAAATACAAAACGTTCATTGAGAGTTTTTACTTTATTTATTATATTGTTTTCAATAATCGACCAAACAAGACTTTAGAAAAGAAAAATTACAATGAGTATATAAGGCATACTTTCTCACTCTGATTATGCTATTTTTTTTCTAGATCGCTCTTTATTTCACAAATAATTTCCTCTTAGCAGAATTTAACAGAGTGTAGTTAGATAAAATATTCACTTCAGAAAGAGCCGTGAAGACGAATTATTAGCTAATGAAATATTAGGACATTTTCTATTGATATTCTCAGAGAATCACCAGCATATTAATGATTTAAAGGTTCATGTTAGATTGATTTGTGGAGTATATTTCAAAAAATCTTAATTACTCCAAAGGTGTTTGTACTTCATTATTTTATTATATTTTATATTCTGTAGTGGTTAAATCTGTTTCATTTAATAAATTTTGTGTTTTGTTTCATAAATCTTAAAATGTTTGAGAGATTTCTGTGGCAAATTGGCAGCCAAAGATTAGTAGAACAGAAAGTTGGAGATATTTAACGCGCGCATATCGCAAGCTACATATTTTATCAATAAAAATAGATATTACTCAATAGTAAACTGTCCTAAATATTGACTACGGCAAGATGAGTGCGAGTCGTGTCTAACTTGGCTCACGTGTTCTTAAAGTAAGTAAATTAAAATGTTGCAAAGGCCTCTCGACATAAAAGAGTAGATATTTGTAGTGTTTAGAATCGTTGCATTAATATATTTGATAATATACTGAATCTCACTTAATCTAAATTAAACTAGGAATCATCGAGTAGAGAATATTGTCCTTAAATTGATAGAGCATGTTTGCATTATCACTCACACGCAGCTAACTGCTTAAGAGTTCTTCTTTAACTGTTATGCCCCGGTTCCATCTTCAAACATACATAATGTCATCTTCTCATACACGAAAATCTTTACTAAGACGACTTATCGCGAGGGTTGATATATAGCATGCCATCAAATTAAATTGTGGCTGGATCACGCTGATGAGCCAGTGAATAATGAGCTTGACAGTAATCACAGCACAGTGGTCAGTACTCAGTAGTGACTGGGGAGTGGGGACTAGTGATTAGTGAATCAAAGTTGAATATTCCAAAGCCAAATATTGTAATTTAGTCATTCACTCATCCTCCTTCATTTACATACTTGGTTTCTCATTTTAAATTCATATTTTTATTATTTCATTTGCATCCTTATAAGTCACTTTTGAGTTTTGTCATTCAGACTCATTCTATAATAAATATAATATACATTAATATTTTTAAAGTAAACTTATAATATGATTATATGATACAAATGTAAATACATAGTTAAATTAGTAAGCAGAAGCCTAACAAACAGCAGTCCGCAGGCTACAACCTACCGTAATTGTAACGAAACAATTGATAAAATATAAGAGAAAGGTAATTCTGCTATTTTATAAATCAAATGGAATATTTGTTTAATTTCACGTATCCTTATATTTGAAAAATGAAAATACGCAAGTGACAAAAGTGAAATATGTATTAGCCTCTTTATATTTTTAAAATACATTTAATGAAAAAACAAAAAACTGGAAAAAAGAAAAACATGAAAAAAACGTTTTTTTTCTTGAAAAAACACGAATTTGGAAAAAACGTTTTTTTTCTAACCCTATTTCACAATGATATGAAACATGTCAACATATAATACACTATGAATAAAGGGTAATTATGGGACAACAATGAAGGTAATAGAAGGAATGTGTTTCTTAATGTAAACAACCTACGAGTAGTAACCTTATCTCTTCGTAGTAGCGATCTACTTGCATCGCGTCGAATATCCTCATCAAGCTCCAACAGTATAGTCGGCCATCATATTGATTTCCCACTTGCCCTGGTAACGTCCTTCCATGAACTTTAGTCTTGATGGAAGCGTTCACCCCTGCTCATCACTAACATCGCCTAGTTTACCGGAAATTTGCTTAGTGAGAATGTAAGTCGTGCAACTTTATACTCATTCTCCATCCCATGAGAATGAAAAACTGTCTAGCAGTTCCTGTACAAGGTTAGTGGTTCTCGGCTTTCCTGTTCCCCAAAAAAATCTGTACTACATCTGAAAAAGCTTCCACGTCTTGCCTTTAACACAGTCCATTGTTGAAGCAAAGGCCGCAATAACGGAGGAGTGTCCGATTGGTGGCCATCAAAATATCCAGCTTCTTTTTCTTCTCGTCACTCAGACCAGAAACGTTGAGGCATTATAGCGGAGCATTCCCCATCATGGTCTCAGGGCCCTTCACAAATGTTTCATCAAACCACAAGTTTTATGTGTATTGGAGTAAAGATTAATGATTTTCTCTTTTACAAGTGGTTCACGTACGCTGTTCCTGTCACCCTGGCGTCAAGGTTCCCTCGGTGGCCATTCTCTTTGGTCCAGTGAATCCTTGTCGCCCGGCTATCCAATAGCACAAGAAGCAGGAATATTTGGTGAAACCTGCTTGCTGACCGAGCAGAAAGTTTACCATTTTGAGGTTGACGCATATTAACCATCCATGTACCTGATTTGTAGCCTCTCCCAAAACTGTCTTGATATTTGCATATTCCTCTTATCCGTACCGAGTACCCCTACTGGGAACCGAAGCATATCTGTTGCCGTTGGGTAACAACACACCTTTAAACTGCTCTTGGAAGTGTCAATAAACAGTCCCCACCACCTGCATCGTATGCTTGGAATCCCATAGGAGTAGTATGCCTGCAACTTCACTGCAATACACAAGGTTACAATCTGACTGAAAGAGCCTCCGCAGTCTGCTTCTCTGTTACGATAAAATGTTACTCTTGTGCCATGGTCTAGTAGTCATTCTTCATGCAACCTCGAAGCCCACAGCTCAGAGGACAACTTCGGCAAATACAACTCTCGTACAAGATCGTTCAGTTCACCCTGGGTAAACAATGACGGACCATCCGACTTTATTTCAGATGGATGATAGAAAATCATCCAGGTCATTGGCATCCATACATGTAGACGTACTAAAGTTACATGCTTCCAGAATATCGACCGCAATAAACCTGTGCTACTGTAAGATATATGCGGGATTGTAACGTCTATAAGCCTACGTAGTGTGCACATAAATTTTGTCATTCCTGGGGAATTGCAAAAATATATATCACTCATATCATGAGAACGTATGTGATGGAGAAAATAGAAATTTATTTTTGGAATCAGCACCTCCGAATTACATAATATATCTGCTACAAAGTCCATCCAAGAAAATTTCACCTTTTTTTGTTGACTAAGGTAATAATTATATAATAATAATAATAATAATAAGTAATAAATCAATAATAATAAAATAATAATAATAATAAATAATAAAATAATAATAATAACCTCGATTAATAATAATAAATAATATAATAATAATAATAATAAAAAAATATATGAATATAATAATAATATTACCCTGTACAATTTTTTATTTATCCCTCAGGTCTAGATTCTAGAGCAGGGTTGCACAAAAGAAATCAAATGATTTAAATCAGACTGATTTTTTTTACGTGATTTTTTTTTTTATAAAAAAAATCATAAAATTTTTATTTTTTTTATTTTTTAGGCATTTTTTTTTATAAATTAGTAATTAACCCCTAGCTATCCCCGATTAATGATAAGTCTATTTCATCTATATAATAAGTAAATTCATCAATGTAGTTTAAAGTCATTTAATAAAGAAATAAATAAAATTAGGTATCAAATAATGTATACAGTATATATATATTTTATAACTAATTAAATTCCAATAATAATTATATTTACTAAACTTTTATTAATTAGGTAATAATTAGATTTTTTAAAATAGTTTATAAAAATAAAAATAAAAAAACAATTTGTCTAAAAAAAAAAAAAAAAAATCAAAAATCTTAAAAAACAAACCACAAAAAAAAAACCTAGTTTCTAGAGTATTAAAACTATCAGTTCGAGTGTGAAAATCGAGTTGCATAATTTAAAGTTTTTCAAAAACTAGAGTCGGGTTATTTTTATCATGATATTGGTTCACATATATCAATTTTTATATTATTTTTTATGCAAAATCATGACTGAGTAAATTGAAAATTTACTGAATTTTTTCAAAAAAGACATTTGAAAAAATAGAAAGTTCCGGTAAGTTCCGGCGGAACCAAGTTAGTTTCCGGCGAACCGGAAACTTCTAAAAAATCGAGTTCCGGCCGGAAGTTCGGCCGGAACCTGGTTCCGGTAACATCCTAATATTATATATATATATATATATATAATATATATAATAATTATAATATATATATATGGGAAAGATTACATTCCAAAGGAGCTTCGTTCGTATGTAGCATATACCTGAAGCGCGTGACGTCATAGTCCAACGTCAGACTCTTCATGGGTTACGTTTGACTGTGACGTCAGAAGTTGCGTAATTTACCTTGTCGTCATATATATATATTAATATATATATATATTATATATAATAATATAATATATATATATATATAAGATATATATATATATATAATATATAATATATATATATTATATATATGTAATCACATGTCCCAAAGGTTTTGAGATTTTATAGAGTACGAATAGATTGTTGCTAATAAATGTCCCAAAATCATTTTGGGGATTTATTGTTTTTTGGGGTATATTCACTTAACGAATACCCACGGGTATCCGTCCCGATGTCAGGAAGTCGGGGTTTCCGGCCTCTAGGTGGATCTACGGGGGGTGACTATCCCCTCCGGGGATGTCCTCCGGCACCCCGCTCTTTGGTCTTTGGGTGTCGCGGGGTTCCTCCGAACCATCCCCTCCGGGGTATGAAACGTCCCCCGCCCTCCGTCCCCATCGGCTCGAACCCTAAAAAGGGTATACCCATTTTAGGGGGCTCGTTGACTCAGGGCCGTAAAAGAACCTAAACTTTACTGATCCACTATGCGTAAAACTAGCCCTAGACTTTTACTAATAGACTGTTTTTTAGCTGCCGAAAGATAATATCGGCCTTTATGTAGTTTAATGTAAGTTTGGCATATATATTAATATATATATATATATATAATACAGTATATATATATATATATATATATATATATATATATATATATATATATATAATATTATATATATATAATATATATATATTATATAATAATATATATAGTTTTAAATATACCTTCATAAGTTTGAATTTTTGCAGGGCTTTTCCAAACAAATTTAAAATCATTCATGCTCCTTATCAGGAAGCGATCAATTTTTTTCTGCGAAAAATTGATTCCATCACCTACAATAAAAGTTAAATTTTCTCTCGTTGTTTCAGTCAAACCATCACTGCAATAGCAGATTGGTATAAAAACTTTTTTTTCCAAGCTGTAAATTGTTAGATTGCAAAAAAGCCAAAAAAGCACTTTTAATCATTAAAATATACATTATATAATTATTAGTCTTCAAAAGACTTTACACTTAAACAAATAACTTTAAAAAATGAAAAAAAATTATTTGGCATAGTCTATTCCCCTTGTCTGTCAGGTTGTCAGTTTCATAACGCTTTTTTGCATATATTGTCAGATTCCAAATACTATACCAACATCCGAATATACTATATATATATATATATTATATATATATATATAATATATAACTATATATATATTATATATATATTATATTATATATATATATAATATAATAATCAATATTCTGTAGCATACGCAGTGTGACGTAAGAGCTTACGCAAACTCCCACGTCAGAGTATGCGTCACGCATTTCAGCTATACGTACATACGAACGAAGCTCCTTTTAAATATACATAAAAACAGGCCATATTAATATATTATATATATATATAATATTATAATATAATTATATATATATATATATATATATATATAATATATATATAATATATATATATATATATATATATATATATATATATATTGATCGGAGAGATTATTTCGCTAATGCTGATTACTTTTATTTTGTAAAGTTATAAATTTTGTAATATCTGTATGACAAATTTGGTTGGCTTACTTAGTTCCTTCAATTTTTGTTTTATATCTGAAGCGAAAATTTTTTTTACAATGATCCCATGCCTCTACCTAGAAAGTAGAAAAGAGAAGTATTTGTTAAAAACATTTTCTTACTTACGATACAGTTCTAATACGAGTCATGCACTCAAAATATTATTGAAAAAGGAACCAAAATTTAATTGCCATCCTACCTGAACACGAAAGGATATCTGTCATACAAAATGTTAACATGAAACCTCATTAATATCACCACAAATGCACACTTATTTAGATTTAAAAATAATTAATGAGTACAACCATACACTTCGAATGATATCAAGACCACGTATAATTCCAATGCAACAGTATTTATTGGTGACAAAAATCCACAACCATTCACTACCTTTATTGGCTGACAAAAGTCCACACCCATTTTTACCTACTAATCGTGAGTAAATTTATCCGTATAAAACATCACACCATCCTGTCAATACCAAACCACATTCTCGAAATACAAACATCAAAAACTAAGGGCTAGACCTTCATTTAAATATCTGGATGATTGTACCAAAATTGTAAATTCTCAACCCACTCAACCCACCCTCAAGCTTCCAACACTAAGCATATGATGCAATTTTGATGAGACTTCTTATGAAAAGGTTTCTAGATCTATTCACGAAAGGAAACATAAATTTAGGTGTAAGACGGCCTAATTTTTTGAACCCTAATAATGTGTCTAATTTCTCAGATTATGCTCTATCAGACAGGGAAAAGTTTTTACTGCCCCTTGGATTTAATTTTGACCTCCTTTGTTTTAGGCCTTTATTTAGAAAATATTTTATATCTTTTCAAGTGTTAATGAATAAACTTAAAACTTTTACTCAAGTTGACTCTAATAAACTTGAAGAATCAAGAAAAAGGATTCAAGGTTTAGCTCATAATTTATTTATTGCTATTAAAATGAACAAGAATAGTTTCCCTTTTTCAAGAAAAATGACCTAGAAATTGTAAAATCTTTGGGCAAAAGAAATAATTTAGTAATTTGTAAACCAGATAAAGGTAAGGGTGTTGTTTTATTTAATAGAAGTGGTTACGTAAATAAAATGATGAACATTTTAAGCAATTTGGGAAAATTTTGTCCTGTGGAGGACTCTCCTCTTAAAATTATATTTAGATTAGAAGATAAAATAAATAGATTTTTAAAACAAATTTAAGATTCTCCGATTATAGGTCAAACAACTTATCATTTATTCCACAGGTTCTTCCTTATGTTCTCTTTATGGTTTCCCAAAGATTTGTAAGGATAATATTCCCCTTTGACCAATTTTGGCAGCATAAAATGTTGCTAATTATAAATTAGCTAAATTTTTATCTCCTAAACTGATATTATTCACAACTAACGAACATAAACTAACGAATTCTTTTGAATTTTGTAAGCAAATTACGGGCATTAATACGGGTGGTTTTATAGTGAATTTTGATGTTACATCTCTTTTTACCAATGTTCCCTTGCAAGAGGCTTTAGATATTATTCTGATGAAAATTTTTATTAATCCTAATGATAAATTTCAGTCGTTTGACAGGGCCTCTTTTCGTGAATTTTTAGAGCTCTCAGTTTTAGATACTTATTTCCTTTTTAAAGAGAGTATTCATAAGCAAATTAATGGGGTAGCAATGGACTCTCCCTTAGGGCCGGCATTTGCGAATATATTTATGTGCTGGTTGGAAGAGAAATTTTTAGATGAATGTCTTTAGCATTTCAAGACTATATTTTGTTATTTTTAAGGAAATGGAACATGCAAGGATGTTTTTAAATTTTATTAATAATTTCTATAATGACATAAATTTACAATGGAAACGGAAGCAATCAATAATTTGTCATATCTTGATGTTTTAATTGATAGATGTGGGTTGGGTTTCACAATTCGGGTTTTTAGGAAGAAAACCTTTTCAGGAAAAGGTTTGAATTATTTTAGCTATTCTAGTCATAATTTTAAATTAAATTCTTGTAAAGCTTTAATTAATAGAGCCTTTAAAATTTGTAAAAATTGGAGCTTATTTCACTTTGAAATATACTTTTTAAAAGAGTACTTTTATGATAATAACTACCCTGTTCATGTATTTTATAAAACACTTAAAGATTATCTGTTTAATATTTTTTATCCGCGCAGTTCTGACTTGCGCTCCAAAATGTGACTTTTACGTTTCTTTTCCTTTTGTTGGTAATAAATCTGGTGTTTTTAATGAGAAAATTCGAGCTATATTGAGTAGACATTTTCCTCTTTTAAATATTAATATTATTTTTAAGAATCCTTTAACAATTGGTAGCTTTTTTTCCGTTTTAAGTTAATGCGTTCTAGCGTCGTCTACTTATATAATTGTCACAAATGCATTTTGGGAAAATACGTCGGTTACACTGAACGTATACTAAGAGTTCGCATTGACGGTTACAGGGGTATTAGCCATAGAACTGGTATGAAATTGTCTACTAAGGAGCACTCCTCTATTAGACATCACTCTTTGTCATGTATAAAGTTAGGGATAAAAGTTACTTAACGCTCACAAGGAACGGGAGCTCGGATCAAAATTTTTTTTTCACAGGTAGGCTCTATGATATATAAATAGATGTTTTAGGGGCGAAATGAATTTTTTTTTCCTGACCTGACCTAACCTAACCTAACTTAACCTAACTGAACATAACCTAACCTAACCTAACCTAACCTAATTTCGCCCCTAGAACAGGTTAAAAAAAAGGTAAAAGTTGAGAATCTATTTATGTATCATAGATGCTACCTGTGAAATTTTTTTTTTTATCCGAGCTCCCGTTCCGTGTGGGCGTTAAGTAACTTTGTCCAAAGTTAGGTATAGTGATATTAATATTTTAGGACAGTTTGGCACGAGAGAAAGTTTGTTAATTTCAGAGTCTTTATTTATAAAGCAAATCCATCCTGCATTAAATAGTGATGTTTCTTCAGTCCCTTTATATATAGCTTGATCAAATAATTATAATTAACTAACCAACTATTGTCATTAATAATTTTGTCATTTTTAAATCTGTTCAGCTTTGAGTATTCTACTACGTAGACAAGGTGATTATTTATTTATTTATTTTTATAGGTGCACATATCTTTTAGTGTTTTAAATTCATTTTTAAATTTATTATCTTAAATTTTTTTAAAATCTTGTAAGTGTTTTTTAAATGTTTAACAAGTATTTATCAGTGTTTTTACAATTTTGGCCTTGAAAATGGAAAATGATATTTCCGAAACGTTGGCTTGTATTAATAAAATATTAATAAAAATGAACTTCGTATTTTAAGTCTTCTAATATATATATATATATATATATAATATAATATAATATAATATTTAATATATATATAAATGCATATATATATATATATATTATATATATATAAATTAGGATGCTACGATCAGTATCGGTATCGGTTATCGCGCTATCGTAGTATCGGCCATTTTGAGTATCGTATCGTTATCGTATCGCCTTAAAATGCCGATACTTAGCCGATATTCTTACTTTTTGGGTGTAGAAAAATTCAAAACTTTTAGATTCCAAATAATAATCTAGTTCGCATATTAGATAGCTAGCTACCAGAGTGTATGTTTTTTTTTCCTCGATTTCCTGTTTTTAACTTAGATTTTTAGCGTTCCTCCAACTTGGTCTTTAGCGTAAAATTACCTATTTGACAGCTTTATTATTTAACTTATCAGATTTATCTACCTTTTTAGTTGATCAATAGTACTTTTTTTTTTTGTCCGCAATTTCGTGAGAGCGTGTGCAGTGCGTGTGAGTGTTTTTAACTTTCTGGATTATTATATTTTAGTATATTTGCTGTAAATAGGTTTTATCGTTTTAAAAAATTTAGCGTTTTTAGATGTACGAATAAATTTTCATCATTTCTCCTTTGGTTTTTGTCGTATTTCTTTCTGATCTGTTTTTCGTTTTTTTGGTTTGTTTTTTGTGATTGCTTGGCGTGTGCTGTGCGTGTGCGTGTGCGTGTGCGGGTGCGTGTATGATAGCAGATTTGCACAGGCGTGCCTTTCTTTTGACTTTACCAACATCAATGGCTTGCACTCTAACTCTTCATCCATGGAATACTACCTCTCCAACTCTAAACCTAATTTTATGCTCTGGTCTGAGACCCAGATGTAAATAGAATTCATCCTTCAAACTCGTTTAATATATATATCCAACTATAACTATATTTTATAATTTCCGTTTGAAAGGTGGAGTATGTGCCTATGTAAAATAAACATTTTCCTATAAAACACGTCTCCAGAATCTCGAATCTCCTAACTTCGATGTTCTGCGGCTTAAAATTTTTTTTCCTTCTACTACAATATTCTTTATGCTTTGCTACTGACTTCTCCTAAACACAGAACAGAATTTCATTTGGCTTTTTTGATTACCTACTACTTTCTCACGCAGACTTTATATCTTTCTCACCAAATACTGAGCGTCCTCTATTTAGGTGGATTTCAATGTACCACAAAACTGAATTGTTGGATATATATATATATATATATATATTAGTTATATATATAATTATATATATAATATAATATATATAATATATAATAGAAATATATATATAATATATATAATATATATCAACACATACCACGAGAACTGTTTTGTAGTCAGTGTGGCACTCCACGGGTAAATGAGTTTTGACACCCCTGATCTAGGGGATTTCACATGAACACAACACTTAATGCGTTGGGAATCCTCTTCATACTGATTTAGTTGGCGAAGCCGAATCATCAGTATCCTCAACGATCTGGAGCAACTGATTAAGAACTAACACACATTCCGGATCGTCCCAACCGATTCTTGAACACACTCGACCTATGTTTCTACCAACTAGTCCTTCCTCTATAAATACACCACCTTTGGTCCTATCGGTAAATCTGACCACAACCTCTATATCACTTAATTATTTAAACATTTTCTCCAACATCTCCATTCCTGCCCTATGCGGTTTTCTGGCCTTTGATCGGCCGATTGGGGGGCATTGCGTTGCTTCTACGCTAACTATAATTTGAAGTGACTGCTTTGACTCTTAAGACGCCTTCAGATTCTGCGATAAATGGCGGGGAACTGTAATGTTAATGGATGAGCAGGTCATTCCTTTTTGCGACTAAATCTTTTTATCCTCAAAATCCATGTTTGATCGTGCTTGTTCC
Organism: Trachelipus rathkii; assembly: GCA_015478945.1. Taxonomy (NCBI): domain Eukaryota; kingdom Metazoa; phylum Arthropoda; class Malacostraca; order Isopoda; family Trachelipodidae; genus Trachelipus; species Trachelipus rathkii. The sequence goes on along the minus strand of JABUQX010067067.1, from coordinate 18,283 downwards.
CTGGCCATTCAGCAGAGACAATGCTATCGTGTGGAAAAATTCTTGCTTCTCCTATCACTCTGTCAAATTTTCATTCACAGAAATCGCTCTGCAGGGATACTTTCGACGAGCAAAGCGACTTTCATTAAACGAAAATGTGCTGACCTCCTTGTTCTCCTACTGACAAATTTCTGGCCTCTTGCAAAAACATCTCTAACAACTTCTGGAAAATCATCATTCCTCCTCTTATTCGCTCTGAGGATTCTGTTGTTAATACTCCACTGAAAAGGCCAATCTCTTGGCCTCCTATTTTCCTTCTAATCAACCCTGGACGATTCTGGTATCCCTCTTCCTCCTCCTTTCTCCTCTCAGATGTCCTATGCCTATTACCTTCATTTCCCATTTTGATCGGCGTGCATGAGCTCTGAAATCTATAACGTTTTAAGAAGGCGTTGGCCCGACGATGGCCATTCCCTCTTCCAGTTTTGAGGAAGTGTGCTTCCGTGCTGGACCCCCACCTCTCGTTCAACTATATTCTCTATAGCCCTCAATACTAGGACTTTCCCTCAGTGTTGAAGCGCGCATATGTCCAACCTATTCGAAAAAATGATGCTGCTCTGATCCTTCTAACGATCGCCCTATAGCTCCTCACTTGATTCCTTTCTAAGGATCTTTTGAAACCCTTCTTCAACTTCACTTCTTAATCATCTGGAATCTCTTTCCCTTCTTTCTATTACCAGTACGGCTTTCGGTGCTCAAGATCTACAGGCGATATACTTTCCTATTTAACAGATTTATGTTTCCCCCCTTAGGAACTACAGGGAGATTTGTGTGGTGGGCGCTTGACATTTCCAAAGCATTTGACAGGTATGGCACGCGTCACTGCTCTCCAAGCTCCCCCCTTTGGGTTTCCTCTTCTCTTGCCCTTACTTATGTCTAGTTTCTTTCAAATCGCTCAGTCGGCTGTTATTGATTGGGCGACTTCTTCTTTTTCTTCACATAGTGGGTCCCTCAGGTTCTGTTTTAATCTCCTACTTGTATTCCTGCTTTTCATCAATGATCTTCTCAGCGCACATCTAACTCTATCCACCAATGTCGATGACTTGACCCCTTTCATTCCTCCAACTCATATTCAATTCTGCCTCCCTCTTACTTCTAGCAATTGCCTCCGTCTAATCTATCCGATTCTATCTCGCTGATCTGGATAGGAGTTCCGGGTGGGGTCGTCAAGTGCTTGTGAATTTAATCTTAAAAACCCCAACTTCTACAAATCTCTTCTCTAAGACACTTAACTTTCTATCTCTTTCGACGGTTGTTCTCTCGTCTCTCCTGTGACAAATATAAACATCCTTGGCCTTAAACAATAAAACAAAAAAAATGTTTTGAAACCTCAAATCACAGAAAAAAAAAAAACTGTTCTAGCGGCCTCAAAAAACTGTGAGTCTGCTTTGAGTGCGAAAACTTTTTTTTCTCTCTCTTTACTCCACCTATACAAGCCGTTCATTCCGTCCTTTGTATGATACTGCTCTCATATCTGTGAGGGGCGGGGGCTCTGGTTTCACCCGTGATAGGGTCGAGTCAAAGCCAAAAGACTTATAAAACTGTCCTGTACTTTCTTTTAGTTCACTTGACCCTTTATATTTGCCGCCGCGATGCTGGTGCTTTATCCCTTTTCTATAGGGTACTGTAGAGCAAGGCTCGCAGGGAACTATCCACTCGCTACCACCCACCTTACGAAAAACCCTCGTAGCACAAACGCGTGCTGTGTCGCACATGTGTTTCTGTTTGTGATATTAGTAACTCCAGTACTTTGGTCTCGCTGCGTGCTTCTTTCTTTCTGCCCACCCTCTGTTCTGGGTGAATTCTCTTCCATCACTGTGTTTCCTACTCAATTTAATTCCCATCACTTTAAACCTTGCGTCTGTGACTCATCTGCGTAATTGCGTTTTAAATATTTTGAGGCCGTCAAACACCCCACTCTGAATAGGGTTCTGGCGCTGAGCGGCGCGTGACAACTTGTAAAAAAAATAAATAAAAAAAGGTTCTAATAAGAATCCTTAAGCTAGCTGAAACCCCACAAGAATGCACCTCGACGGTGTTGAACCACTTCTAGAAGCATTTAAAATAGCATAACGAGGAGGAGCTTGCTCCCTTGACAAAAAAAAAAAAAAAAAAAAAAAGGAGACAGAGAAGTGGAAGCCGCCAACAGCACTGATACTGACGATGGTGGCTTTTCAGCAAATAAAACCTACTGAAGATGAGGATTTGGATATGTTAGACTTTGATAAGTTCATGCCGAAAATTGCATTGAAATCTCATTCACCTTCAAAGGATTCACACCAGGAACCCTCATCGCTAAAAACTGGAAGAGACAGTCATCAAGAGCAAAGATTAATTCAAATTTGCAGGTCTGTGAAAGAGGAGATTGAGGCTCTACGAAAACATGAGATGCTGCCTCCAGAAGAGAATCCTTTCATGGTGGCATGAAAATGGGAAAAGGTTTCCATTATTATCAGTGCTTGCAGTGCAAATAATTATCGGCACCTCCTATCATCAGTCGAGGAAGAGCGTATTTATAGATTAGGTACAATGTAAAACACCCAAAAAGAACAGTCTCTTCGCCAGAATACTATGAAGCTAATGTTTTTGCATCACAATTTTGCGAATTTTTGAAATTTAGATTTGAATGATATCTATCTTAAGGGAGTATTTTATTATGTCATGTGTTGAGTAATAGCGAGTTTTTTATTTTAATTTTTCGACTGATTAATTAGGTCTCTTCTTTCATTATTTTTATTATTTATATTTAGCTAGTTTAAAGAATCTTCTTGTAAATGGTAATCATGTTAAAACATAAAACTAGTAGCTAAACTTTGTTACTTACTGGAAAATGGAAATTGAATATTTTTTAAATAAACACAAACATAAAAAAGTTATTAATATTATATTTTGCCAATTATTATTACTTAAAGGTACGTATTTTAATTTATAAAATAAATATACTTGCGCACAACAAATATGAAATATAAATGACTAAATATTGTTTTGACAGGGAATGCAATCTGGAGATCCTAGCAGTGCACAAATTTCTATCTTATTACTGGTATTTATTATATTTAATTAAAGTATTATCGTATCGGTATCGGTATCGGCACCTAAAAAATAGTAGTATCGTATCGGTATCGAGCCTCTTTTCTGTATCCGTACATCCGCTAATATATATATATATATTATATAATATATAATATATATTATATATATATTATATAATATATATTATATATATATATATATATATATATAATAATATATATATAATATAGATATATAGTATATTATCATATATATATATTTAATATTATATATATATATATATTTATATATATATATATTATAATATCCATATATATGCGTATATATATAATATATATATATGTATATATATATATATATATATATATATATATAAATATATATATTATATAATATATATATATATATATTATATATATATATATATATATATATGTATATATATATATATATATATATATATATATATAATATAAAATATATATATATATATATATATATATATATATATATACTATATATAATATATAATAGCAAGATCTTGAAAGAAGCTCGAGCCGAAACACCCACTTATCTCTAAATCTCCTGTTCAATCCAACAAAGTAAAAACTATAGGCCTAGATGGTCATAGTATTGATGTGATATGGTTGATTGCAATGTTTGATTTATCTTACATTGCTTCCCATGGTAAAGAAAATTAGGCCAAATTTTTTGAATAATTTGTCCCAATCTAAATATACACACAAAAATATAAATAGAAAGAAATCTATAATAATATTTTTTCTATATATATATATATATATATATATATATATATATATATATATATAACAGAAAGATTTAATTTTTGTATATATATATATATATATATATATATATAAAAAGTTTGATGGTATTAAAGGTAAAACGTGGGGGGGTTGGGGGGGAGGATATGCGTATCGAAAAAAGATGACCGCTTTCATACCTTTTTGGCAGACTGTTACTAGTTCCGATCTCCACCAAACTTCGGAACCCTACACCTGTGACTGTGACTTTAGTGACGTAATTTTGAGATCTTCGCCAGAAAAGTTATTTTTCAGATAAATTAAATTTTTTAGTAATTTTATTTGTAATCAATAGTAAGCACTAGTAATAGAAATTAATGCGAGTTTTCATTAATTTAATTAACATGCGATTTTTTTCAAGATATTATTATTATTATTATTATTATTATTATTATTATTATTATTAATTATTATATTATTATTATTATATATTATTATATATATTTATATTATTATTATTATTATTATTTATAATTATTATTATTATTATTATTATTATTATTATTATTATTATTATTATTATTATTATTATTATTATTATTATTATTATTATTATTATTATTATTATTATTATTATTATTAGATAAATTTGTTTTATAACCTCTCTGTTTTTATGCTGTGTGTTTCGTTTACTTATTTGTAACCAAATATGATGTCTTTGATAAATGATCTTTCAATTATTGTTTCAGAACTGTTTGTGCTGCTGGTGTGAAGTGACTTTTGTGATGTGTTCTTCTTAGACTTGTAAAATTGCATCAACTTCTTCAGGTAGTTCGTCACACAAGTTAAGAAAAGATTTTTATGTCCCTCTTATTAGCTATATTTCCAATGAAATTGTCGGAGCCAAACTAACTTCGAACAGGCAAGTTTTAAGCGTTTTTTCTACAATGTAAGAGTTGTAAATATTACAACGAAGGAAAGTGCAGCATTGGTGATTCAAGAAGTTTCCATTTTTTGGGAAAAAACACGAATTCCTACTAGAAAAACTGAACACTACGTTGATAAGTTACTTAAATTCTATGATGAATGGAAACCTTTACAGGAAAAAATGACTAGAACTGAAGACAAGGAAAAAGAAAAGTCTTTTTTTTTTAAATTATGGACAATCTCTTTGACATAGATCATTCAGATGCTTTGGGACAGATGAAAAAGAAGGAGGATGAGATTTTCTTAATGCTTCAGGGCCAAAAGGGAAGGAAGGGCTCCATGGTTGGTGTAGATCAAAAACAAAAACACAATGGAGAAAGAGCACAGACGCGCACTGCAATGGAAACTGCAGGAAAAAAGGACCTATGAATAAATGGAACAAATTTTGCTTCTCATCAGTTTGCTACATCAAAAACTGACGATTCATCATCAAGCAGCCAAAGTAGTGATGGTGGTGACGACATTGAAAATTTCTCTGTCATCGTTGAACAAATATCAGCAACGGCAACAAACACACACAGCAGCAACAGTTTCATCAACCGAAGTACATTGCAGTTTTTTACTCCCGGTCTCGCTGCAGTTTTTGACAAGTGCAAAATCACTGATGGAAATAGAGTTTACATATTAATGGTTTCTGCAGAAACTTTTGGGTGCGATATTGAAAACCTGGTAATAAATCGCACTTCTTTTCAACGCCCTAGAAAAAAAAATTAGAGAAGCGAAACACACAGAAATTAAGCACAAATTTAACCTAAAGGACTGCCAAGAATTAAAGTTGCACTGTGATGGAAAGCTGCTCCGAACACTCAAATATGATGAAAAGTTTGATAGACTGGCAATAATAGTATCATTTCAAGGCAAGGAGTAAATGTTGGGAGTCCTGAAATCCCATAATCTTTAGGAGAAGAGCAAGCCATAGCTGTTTACCAAGCAGTAGAAAGTGGGGTATAACCGACAAAA
>JABUQX010067067.1:0-7500 GCA_015478945.1 Trachelipus rathkii | reverse complement strand
ATATATATAAGAAATAACTTAATAAAGTCATATCTAAAAACTACAATAGCAACTGGGAGAATACATTACGGAATGCTGGTCCAATTTTTAGCGGAAATGTAAAAAAAAAAAAATAGAACATATTTTTATGCTAAAAAGAAATACATTTTTGAATCCTGGTAATTTTAGATAGAAAATGTAAAAAATAAAAATAAAAATATTATTGCTAATAATTATAGTAATATATGATTAGAGAGCCTATTTAGAGACCTTTATTGGTTACTCGTTAAAAATCATTTGCTTTTTAAATTTTGCTTTTTTACTAAAGAATACCCCAAGGGTATACCGCAACACCGACAGGAAATGGGTTCGGCCTTCCGGGAACTACATGTACTTCCTCTGGGAAGGTCTCCGAACCCCCGCTCTTTGGTATTTGGGTGTCGCGGGGTTCCCCCCTACGGGGGTATGGAAAACCCCCTATGTTCCCGTCGGCTCGAGCCCCCATATTGCCGTGTAATACCTTTACAAAAATATATATATATTATGTCTCGTCTTAAAAAAAAAAAAAAAAATAGCCAATATTTATTTTATTTATTTATTTATTTATTTATTTATTTTTTACATTTTCCTAACTACAATTTTACAAGGATTCCAAAAATGTATTCCGCTTCGCTGTAATGCTTATTGTAGTTTTTGAGATATGATTTTTTTTTTTTTTTTTTTTTTTTTTTTTACATTTTCCGCCCTAAAATTTTGCCAGGATTCCAACAATGTATTCCTTTTTCCTGTAACTATTGTAGTTTTTGAGATATGGATCGATGATAGTTGTCGCTCTAAACCAAATATCACCATATATATATATATATATATATATATATATATATATATGTAAATCAATAAATAGAAATATACATATATATATATATATATATATATACATATATATATATATATAACCCTTCCAAATGTGTATATGAAAGATATTTGTGTATTCAAAGATGGGTCCACGTTCCTAACTGGTAACACATTACATATTATATATATATACATTATATATATATATATATTATATATATATATATATATATTATTATATTATTATTATATATATATATATATATATAAAAATTATATCTAAATTTATATATATAAATATATATATTATATATTATATATATATATATTATATATATATATATCTTATTATTATTATTATTATTATTATTATTACAGTATAACCTCATATATATATATATATATATATATATTATTATGAACAACAACATATATATATATATTATATATGTTATTATTATTATTATATATATATATATATTATATATATATATATATATATATATATATATATATATATATATATATATATATATATATATATATATATATAAATATAAATATAAATATATATATATATATATATATATATATATATATATATATATATATATATATATATATATATATATATATATATATATATATATATATATATATATATATATATATATACTACTTAGTCAAAATTAACACACCACTGGCTCATATGACGTTAACAGGTTACAGAAAGGATCAGAACGCTGTGTAACTATATTATGTAAATAACATAACATCCGGGACACAGTATAATGTACAGCGTTGTAATAGTGTTGGGGGTGTATAGGGTCCTCCATCGCTATAATTAAGGTAAATGACAAATTACGTAACTCCAGCCTTTGCGATTGGGAAGGTTGTTTCAGGGGAATGTTGAGTACGTGGTACATTCAGATTCGAATTTAACCGTTTAACCATGGAAAGGATTGCGCGTCGACTAACACTTGATGAGAGCGTAGAGATTACCACCCTCCATGCCGAGAGGTACGGGTACCGAAAACTCGGTCGACGGTTTGGTGTGGCGCAAACAAACAGTGCGCGGATCGTGCAGCGGTACCATGACACCCAGGAGCACGCAAGGTGACGGGGCCAGGGAAGGCCACGAGCCAAGACTTTCGTTGAAGAGCGTTTTCTGCGTATGCGGATCGTAAAAGACAGCCATACAACATCAAGGCACCTTCTAATACAGCTGCAGGAGGTACACAGGAGCCATGTGAGCTATAATACAATATTCCGATGTCTTGCGGAACATAATTTGCGGCCACGAAGGCCGGACATAGGAACAAGACACACCAGAGAGCATCGACGGGCGCAACTAGCATTTGACCGCTAACACCTACATTGGACCGTCGGCGATTGGACGAATGTGCTGTTTACAGATGAGTTTAGAGTCGGTCTTTACACCTCCGATCGGCAATTCAGAGTCTATCGACGGCCTAATGAAAGGTACGTGCAATGTAATATGAGATAGGTATTGTCATTTTGGAGGTGGATCTCTCATGGTCTGGGGAGGGATTTCTTTAACGGGTCGTACAGTGTTGCACGTCCTAGATGGCGGTCCCCTAAACTCCGCATCGCAGATATCCTTGACCCGTATGTCGTGTCATATACCCCCTGCATCGGAGGCTGATTCGTTCTAGTGCATGACAACGCAAGATCACACAAGGGTAGATGTGTCACCGAATACCTAACGACGGTGTAAATCAGTACATTGGATTGGCCAGCATACAGCTCTTACCTAAACCCAATTGAACATTGTGCGTGACATGTTGAAACTGCGGTTGCGACAGCTGCAACCACCGCCAGAAACCCTCCAGCCGCTAGGGCAAGTGGTGGGTCGCATATGGGATCAGATTTTCGTGGAGGACATTCGGCATCTTATTGAGAGCATGCCACGATGGTGGCAAACCGTCATCTATGCCAGAGGTGGCCATACATGTTATTGAGTAACACCATCCACACACAAACCCTTCACAGCGATAACTTCCCACGTTGGAGGAAACGCATCAATCACATACAGCGACCCATCCGCAGACCACAGGGGATCATGGTGCCTCTAGACAATCTTTACCACTATATAATGTGTCCGATGCTATGCGATATTTGATAATAAAGTTACAAAGCGTTCTGGTCTTTTCAACCTGTTAACGTAATATGAGTTAGTGGTGTGTTAATTTTGAAGAGTAGTATATATATATTATATATATATATATATATATATATATATATATATTATATATATATATATATATATATATATATATATATAAGAATATATATATATATATATATATATATATATATATATATATATATATATATATATATATATATATATATATATATATATATATATATATATATATGAAGTACCTGTGGCTAAAACCTTAGAAACCTAACTATCCGCTATCCTCATTCGCAATCCGCTGATGGTGATTTTTACTATACGCATCCACATCCGCATCTGCGGATAGTGAAAAATCACCTTTAGCTACACCTCTAATCAGAGAGCAGCGTTCATTGCAAGAGGAATAGCATAAGTAGAGTAATTCAGCAGTTCGTCGAGCACAAAGGAATTGAGCAGTCAATATGAGAGCGGAAAAAAATAAGATGAAATGTGCATGACTCCATCCCTTCAAGAAGATTAGTGTTAGTGTAATCACTCCAAATGAGTGAGGTCTACTCCATATACGGACTAACAGCATCCTTTAAAAAGAAAGTAACCGGGAGATATGTGAAGAAATTTCAAAAGAGCATCAACTTCTTAGAATCTTCTTTGGTAAGTGAAAAACGAAATCCTTCCAAGAAATATTACAAAAAAAAAAAGAAGAAATATCAAGAGTATTAAGTTCAGACGAAGGTTTGAGTTGTGCGTTTTCGAATATGTTTTATAGCTGTGTGAAAGATTATGCCGAATAGAAAGATGAAAGAAAAGTTTATTAATTATAAAAATCAACATGTTTTCTCTGCCCCAAATTAGATATACATAAAACCCTCAAAGATCACCATTCTGAGATAAGTGATTTGCTGCCTGGGACGCCTTTCATGTTGAAGCGTGAAATGAAGGGTATAGTCGTCGATACAGGACTGTATAACTGATAAAATGACAAAGAGTGATCATTGTTGTAAATTGGAGACAGAGTTGAGAATTTATCAGATTCTGAGAAACACCACTGTTGATAGAATAAAGAATGAACTGTAGTCATCTAAAACAGATGATATCATAGATAAAGATAGATACCGAACGATCAAAGATTAGAAATCAAAGTTTCCATCAGAATTTTTAGAAATGCTCAGCGGTACAGCATAAGATTAATCGAAATTCAGAAGATTAGAGGACCAAGAAATAGAACATTTAGAACATTATAAAGAAAGAAAAGAAGATCACCAAACAAGTGCTTCTTACGGAAGCTAATCTGGTGATCTGGGGTAAGTTTAGATAATTTTAGATGATTCAAAATCTACCTGTTAAGTATGCATTCAATTTTTATCAAAAAAATATCCTGAGGATAAAGTAATAGCACGATAGTTAGAGGGTTTGGTGGGATTTTACTTTTTCGATACAGTTTGAATTAGCGCGTTTCCTGCAAAAAGGAAAGGTTGAAGGAAATTGAGGAAAGAGGCCCAAGTTATGATGCAGATCTAAAAACAACAGAGATATTACCATCAGGATCATTCGCCTAGAGAAACGAAAATATGATATTAAAGAACAAACATTTGTTGTGCACAGAACGCAAAGTTGAGTGGAAGTGTGGATGTTGAGAACATCTTTGAAATAACTGCTGTACCAAGGAAAAGATATGAGGAAAAGCACAACTTTAAATAATATGTAAGTTAGTAAAAGTTTTTGGAATAAACATACTTTGAAAACATAAGAAGGATGAAGTTGGCATTTTTAAAAATGGAGTGAGAGGTAATGTGAGAGAAATATTTTTGCCTTTATCACAGAGAAAAAGTATATATAATGTTACCTAGAATAAATTTCTCACGATCTCGAAATGAAAAACATAAAGTCCTGAAAATTGAAGACGATTATAGTTTTTGAAATTGTCGCAATAATAAAAAGCTTTGTAGGCTTAAAAATGTTAGAAAATTTTAAAAATCAAGGCCTAAAAATTTTGGTTCAAGGGAAAGAGAATTCAATGTTTGTCTTAATTCTAGAGAGAATTATCTCTGACTCTGCCATGCTCTCTGCACAGTCACATCCCGTCGAATAATAAGCACTTCAAAGAAACTAAATAAAAAAGTATGATTGCAAGTCCGATTAGTTTGCAATCCTGAAGTACCAAAAATATTTCCTAGCCAAAAGGGAGTCTTCTCTTCGAAATATTTGAAGAGATAGACTAGGTGTCAGAGATAAGAATGTGACAACAGAAGCAGAGGCGTAAAAGTTTAAGAGTATGATGAGATGGATTGGAATTTAATGAAAGTTCTTCTATGTCGAGTTCATCTCCAAGACCACCAGGCATACGTTAAAGGAGCTACGCAATCTTTAAAATGTTTTTTAGATAGATAATTGTAGGAAAGTTCATCAGCTTTGTGCTCTGGATTTGATGAAAGCCATTATCTGTGATGAACATTGAAATCATTTAAAATAATTACTCAGAATAATTGAAAGAGGAGAACGTTCTCTGTTATGTAGTTTAGATTGTCGAAAATTTTAGAACAATCAGTAGAGTTAAGAGGTAAATAAACAGAACAGAAGAATTAATTTTAGATTGAAAAGAGAAGCTACAAGTTGAAAATTCCGAAAACTTTAAATTTAAACCATGGGAACATTAAAAGCTTTGCTTATTTACGCACAACGTCCACCTTCGGTAGAAAATTGATGATCGCGACAGTAAAAAAGAAAGGGTATAGAGTTTGTCGTCAGAGCTCTTAAACACCAGAGTTTCTGTCAAGAACAGGGTCGAGGTCCAGATGAAGACAAATGGTGTTCATTAAAGCTAAAATTGGAATAAAGTCTGAGAATGTTGCAGAAATTAATGAAAAAGAAGATCGTGCATGATGATAGGTCGGCAAAATTGTTAGGCATCCCATTGTAGGAGCGACCTCATTCCTAAGTGATGATTCGGGAAGAGTCGACGAGAGGCTTTCTTTGGAAAACACTCCTTGATGCTTATCCGAGGCTTTTTATTTCATTACTCATCATCAATTGCTTAAGATGTACGCTAATTACAATAAAGGAAATTTGATGCTAAACGACCAGTTTTATTATATATATATATATATATATATATATATATATATATATATATATATATATATATATATATATATATATATATATATATATATATATATATATATATATATATATATATATATATATATATATATATATATATATATATATAAGATAAGTTTAACATCCAAAATTAGAGAAGAGCAAGATACCACTTAAACTGAAATATTATCAATCAAGAGTTTGCAATAAGCACTCTAGAAAAACGAAAACAATTAATTATAACCTAAATATCTAAAAAAGAAGATTTTGCCACTAAATATTGACCATTGGATGAGAGCCACTTCTCTTTCGCAAATTGGTAAAAATAAATGATTGCAATACTTCAAGCACACTGTTAGGTTGGAAATAGAAACACTTTGATTCTTTATAAGTAATTAATTTAATAATAATAATAATAATAATAATAATAATAATAATAATAATAATAATAATAATAATAATAATAATAATAATAATAATAATAATAATAATAATCAATCAATCAAAATCAAAATCAAAATCAAAATAGTAATAATAATATAAATAATAATAATAATAATAATAATAATAATAATAATAATAATAATAATAATAATAATAATAATAATAATAATAATAATAATAATAATAATAATAATAATAATAATAATATAAAATAATAATAATAAATTAATAATAATAAAATAATAATAATAATAATAATCAATCAATCAAAATCAAAATCAAAATCAAAACTTTTATTCAGCATAGCAGTTACAATTTCTGTCCTTTAATAACAGAGATACTTCTATAATTGATATTACAACAATTTCAAAATGGCAATAAATCATATAAGTTAGGATTCAATTTCACTCCTATCTGAAATGGGGCTACTGATTGCAACACAGTGTTGTGCCTTTGAGCCCCGAATACTATACATTTATACATATATATATTTTGAGCATCAACTGCGCAGATGCCTTTTCCTCTCTAATAGTAACAATAACTGTATTAATTAAATGTAAAATAAAATATTAATAATTAGAATAATGTGAATAATACCTAGTGACTATCAAGATCTATGTAATATCTATAAGTTTTATCCTAATACAATAATTATGTTACAATAATAATAATAATGATAATAATAATAATAATAATAATAATAATAATAATAATAATAATAATAATAATAATAATAATAATAATAATAATAATAATAATAATAATAATAATAATAATAATAATAATAATAATAATAATAATAATAATAATAATAATAATAATAATAACAATTATAATAATAATAATAATATTACTAATATTAATAAATAGATGATAATAATAATAATAATAATAATAATAATAATAATAATAATAATAATAATAATAATAATAATAATAATAATAATAACACACACACA
>JABUQX010067066.1:12500-30541 GCA_015478945.1 Trachelipus rathkii | reverse complement strand
CTGACTTTTTGACGTTTGACTAAACTTTTTTGACGTTTTTGACTTTTTTGACTGTTTTGACTGTTTTGAACTGTTTACTGTTTGACAGTTTGGATGATTTTTGAACTGATGTTTACGTTTTGGATCTGAGTTTTGACTGTTTTGGACTACGTTTTGGACTGTTTTTGACTGACTGGTTTTGACTTTTTTAGACTGTTTTTGACTGACTGTTTTGACTGTTTTTGGCTGACTGTTTTTGACTGTTTTGACTGTTTGTGATTTTGACTGTTTTGGACTGTTTTTACTGTTTTTGACTGTTTTGACTGTTTGTTTTGACTGTTTTTGGACTGTTTTTGACGACTGTTTTGACTGTTTTGACATTTTTTACTATTTTTGACTGTTTTTGACTTTTGACTGTTTTTGACTGTTTTGAATGTTTTTGACTGTTGTTGACTGTTTTTGACCTGTTTTGAGCTGACGTTTTGACTGACCGTTTGATCTGTTTTGAACTGTTTTGACCTGACTGTTTTTGACTGTTTTGACTGTTTTATGACTGTGTTTTGACTGTTTTTGACTGTTTTGACTTGTTTACTGTTTTTGACTGTTTTGACTGTTTGTGTTTTTGACTGTTTGACTGTTTTTGACTGTTTTTGACTGTTTTTGACTGTTTTTGACTGTTTTTGACTGTTTTTACTGTTTTTACTTGTTTTGATTGACTGTGTTTGGACTGTTTTTGACTGTTTTTGGACTGTTTTTAACTGTTTTTGACTGACTGTTTTGACTGACAGTTTGCTGTTTACTGTTTTTACTGACGTGTTTGACTGTTTTGACGTTTTGACTGTTTTGACTGAGTTTTTGACTGTTTTTGACGTTTTGACTGTTTTGACTGTTTTTGACTGTTTTGACTGTTTTTTTGACTGACTGTTTTGACTGTTTTTACTGTTTTTGACTGATTTTTGATGTTTTTGACTGTTTGACTGTTTTTGACTGTTTTTGCTGTTTTTGACTGTTTTTTGACTGTTTTTTGACTTTTTTGACTGTTTTTACTGTTTTGACGTTTTTGAACTGTTTTGACTGTCATTTGACTGTTCTTTTTGACTGTTTTTGACTGACTGTTGTTTGACTGTTTTGACCGTTTTGACTCTGTTTTACTGCTTTTGACTGTTTTTGACTGTTTTGACTGACTGTTTTTGACTACTGTTTTGACTGTTTTTGACTGTTTTTGAACGTTTTTGACTGTTTTACTTTCTTGACTGCTTTTTGACTGACTGTTTTGACTGTTTTTACTGACGTTTTGACTGTTTTTGACTGTGTTTTGACTGTTTTGACTTTTTTTGTTTTTTGACTGTTTTGACTTTTTTTGACTGACTGTTTTGACTGACTGTTTTTACTGGACTGTTTGACAGTTCTTGACTTTATTGACTGTTTTTGACTTTTGGACTGTTTTGACTGACTTTTTTGACTGTTTTACTGACTGTTTTTGACTGTTTTGACTGTTTTGACAATTTTGACTGTTTGACTGTTTTTGACTTTTTTGACTGACTGTTTTGACTGTTCTTTAGACTGTGTTTGACTGGTTTTTGACTGATTTTTGATGCTTTGACTGTTTTTGACGTTTTGACTGTTTTTGACTTTTTTTGACTGTTTTTGACTGTTTTGGACGTTTTGACTGTTTTGACTGTTTTTGGCTGGACTGACTGTTTTGGACTGACAGTTTTTGATTGACTGTTATTTGACTGTTTTTTGACTGTTTTTGACTGTGTTTGACTGTTTTTGACTGTTTGACTGTTTTTGACAGTTTTGACTGTTTTGATGACTGTTTTAGACTGACAGTTTTTGACTGTTATTGACTGTTTTTGACTGACTTTTTTGACTGACAGTTTTGACTGTTTTTGACTGATTTTTGCCTGACTGTTTTTGACTGTTTGACTGACTGTTTTTGACTGATTTTGACTGTTGTGACTGTTTTGACTGTTTTGACTGTTTTTGACTGTTTTGACTGTTTTTGACTGTTTTGACTGTTTTTGACTGTTTTGACTGTTTGACTGGTTTTGACTGTTTTTGACTTTTTGACTGTTTTTGGGACTACGTTTTGACTGTTTTTGACTTTTTTGGACTGTTTTTGACTGTTTTTGACTGACTGTCTTTTGACTGTTTTTGACTGTATTTGACTGTGTTTTTGACTGACTGTTTTGACTGTTTTTGACTGTTTTTGACTGTTTTTGACTGTTTTTGACTGTTTTTGACTGTTTTTGACTGTTTTGACTGTTTTTGACTGTTTTTAACTGACTGTTTTGACTTTTTTGACTGACTGTTTTTGA
Organism: Trachelipus rathkii; assembly: GCA_015478945.1. Taxonomy (NCBI): domain Eukaryota; kingdom Metazoa; phylum Arthropoda; class Malacostraca; order Isopoda; family Trachelipodidae; genus Trachelipus; species Trachelipus rathkii. The sequence goes on along the minus strand of JABUQX010067066.1, from coordinate 28,241 downwards.
CTGTTTTTTGACTGTTTTTGACTGTTTTTGACTGTTTTTTGACTGTTTTGACTGTTTGACTGACTGTTTTTGATGTTTTGACTGTTTTTGATCTGATGTTTTTGACTACAGTTTGACGTTTGACTGTTTTGACTGTGTTTTTGAACTGTTTTTGACTGTTTTTGACTGTTTGACTGTTTTTGACTGTTGACTGTTTTGACTTTTTGACTGTTTTTTCTGTTTTTGACTGACTGTTTTTGACTGCTGTTTTGGACTGACTGTTTTTGACTGTTTTGACGTTTTGACTGTGTTTGACTGAACGATTGTGTTTTGAACGTTTTACTGTTTTACTGTTGACGTTTTTGACTGTTTTGATGTTTTGACTGTTTGACTGTTTTTGACTGTTTTTGCCTGTTTTGACTGACTTTTTGACTGTTTATGACTGTTTTTTGACTGTTGTGACTGTTTTCACTGTTTTTGACTGACTGTTTTTGATTTTTTTGACTGTTTTTGACCTACTGTTTTTGACTGTTATTGACTGACTGTTTTGACTACTGTTTTTAGACTGACTGTTTTTGACTGTGTTTGACTGTTTTGACTGTGTTTGACTGTTTTGACTGTTTTGACTGATGTTTTTGACTGTTTTTACTGTTTTCTGACTGTTTTTGATTGTTTTTGACTGTTTTTCTGACTGTTTTTGAAATAGACATAAGTTTTGACTGTTTTGACAGCTGATTTTGACTGACTCTTTTTGATGATTTTTGATGACTGTTTATGACTGTTTATGACTGACGTTCTTTGACTGTTTTCGACGTTTTGACTGTTTTTGAGTTTGACATGTTCTGACCTGACGTTTTTGACTGTTTTTGACTGTTTTTGACTGTTTTTGACTGTTTTTGACTGTTTTTGATTTTGTCTGTTTTTGACTGTTTTGACTGTTTTTGACTGACTGTTTTTGACTTTTTGACTGTTTTTGACGTTTTGACTAGTTTTTGACGTTTTGACCTGTTTTTGACTGTTTTTGACGGACTGTTTTTGACTGTTTTGACGGTTTTTGACTGTTTTGTTTTTGACTGTTTTTGACTTGTTTTGACTGTTTTTGACTGACTGTTTTTTGACTACTGTTTTGACTGTTTTTACTGACTGTTTTTGACTTTTTTGATGTTTTACTTTTTTACTGTTTTAGTGTTTGACTGTTTTGACTGTTTTTGATGTTTTTGACTGTTTGACGTGCTTTAGTGATTGTTTTTGACTGTTTTACTGACTGTTTTGACTGTTTTTGACTGTTTTTGACTGTTTTGACTGTTTTTGACTGGTTGTTGACTGTTTTTGGACTGTTTTTGACTGTTTTTGAACGTTACCTGTTTTTGACTGTTTTTGACCTGACTGTTTTGACTGAACTGTTTTCTGACTGTTTTTGACTGTTTTTTGACTGTCAGTCAAGACTGTTTTTGACTGTTTTGACTGACTGTTTTTGCTGACTGTTTTTGACTGTTGTTGACTGTTTTTGGACTGTTTTTGACATGTTTTGACTGTGTTTGACGTTTTGACGTTTTTTGACTTGTTTGTTGACTGTTTTGACTGTGTTGACTGTTTTGAACTGTTTTTGATGACTGTTTGACTCGTTTTACTTTTTGACTGTTTTGAGTTTTGACTGATTTTTACTGTTTTACAGTTTGATTTTTTGACTTTTTTGACTTGAGCTTTTTGACTGGTTTTGACTCTGTTTTTGACTGTTTGTTGACTGTTTTTGACTGTTGCACTGTTTTTGCCCTGTTTTTGACTGTTCTTGACTGTTTTTACTGACTGTTTTTGACTGTTTTTGACTTTTTTTGACTGTTTTTGACTGTTTTTGACTGTTTTTGACTGTTGTCGACTGTTTTTGACTGTTTTTGACTGTTTTTGACTGTTTTTGACTGTTTTTGACTGTTTACTATTTTGATGTTTTTGACTGTTCTTTGACTTTTTTGACTGTTTATTGACTGTTTTGACGTTTTGACTGTTTTGACTGTTTTTGACTGTATTTTGACGTTTTGTCTGACTGTTTTTGACTGTCTGTTTTGACTGTTTTTTGACTGTTTGACTGTTTTTGTTTTTGACTGTTTTTGACTGTTTTTGACTGTTTTGACTGTTTTGACTGACTAATTTGACTGTTTTTGACTGTTTTTGACTGTTTTTGACTGTTTTTGACTGATTTTGTTTGTCTGTTTTTGCTGTTTTGTCTGTTTTTTTTTGTTGTTGACTAAAAAACTTGTTTTTTGACTTTTTTTTGTTGGAAACGTGGATGTTTTTTGACTGTTTTTTGACTGTATTTTGACTGTTTTGACTGTTTTGACTGACTGTTTTGACTGTTTTTGACTGTTTTGACTGTTTTTGACTGTTTTTGACTGACTGTTTTTGACTGTTTTTGACTGTTTTTGACTGTTTTTGACTGTTTTTGACTGTTTTTGACTGTTTTGACTGTTTTTGTCTGTTTTGACTGTTTTTGACTGTTTTGACTGTTTTTGTTTTTTTTTGACTTTTTTTGACTGTTTTTGACTGTTTTTGACTGTTTTTGACTGTTTTTGACTGTTTTTGACTGACTGTTTTTGACTGTTTTTGACTGTTTTTGACTGTTTTTGACTGTTTCTGACTTTTTTGACTGTTTTTGACTGTTTTGACTGTTTTTGGACTGTTTTTGACTGTTTTTTACTGTTTTGACTGTTTTTGACTGTTTATGACTGTTTTTGACTGTTTGACTGTTTTGACTGACTGTTTTTGACGTTTTTGACTGTTTTTCTGTTCTCTTGGACTGTTTTGACTGTTTTTGATTGTTTTGACTGTTTTGACTGACTGTTTTGACTGTTTTTGACTGTTTTTGACGTTTTTGTTTGTTTGACTGTTTTTGTCTGTTTTGACTGTTTTGACTGACTGTTTTGACTGTTTTTGACTGTTTTGACTGACTGTTTGACTGTTTTTGACTTTTTTTACTATTTTACTGTTTTTGACTGTTTTGACTGTTTTTGACTGTTTTTGTATGTTTTTTGACTGTTTTTGACTGTTTCTGATGACAGTTTTTGACTGTTTTGACTGTTTTTGACCTGTTTTTTGACTGTTATTTTGACTGTTTTTGACGTTTTTGACTGTTTTTTTGACTTTTTTGACTGACTGTTTTGACGTTTTTGACTGTTTTTGACTGACTTTTTTTGACTGTTTTTTGACTGTTTTTGACTTTTTTGACTGACTGTTCTTTGATGTTTTGACGTTTACTTGTTTTGACGACGTTTTTGGACTGTTTTAATGTTTTTGACTGTTTTGACTGTTTGTTTGTTGACTGTTTTGACTGTTTTTGACTGTTTTTGACTTTTTGACGACTGTTTTTGGAACCTGTTTTTACTGTTTTTACTGTTTTGACTGTTTTTGACTGTTTTTGACTGTTTTTGACTGTTTTTGACTGTTTTTGACTGTTTGACTTTTTTGACATTTTTTGACTACTGTTTTTGTTTTTGACAACTGTTTTTGACTGGTTTTGGACTGTTTTTTGACTGTTTTTGACTGTTTTGACTGATTTTGACTGTTTTTGATGTTATTGACTGTTTTTGACTGAACTGTTTGACGTGTGAATAATTTAAATGGTGATTTTCAGTTATTTGAATAGGTTAAAACTCTAATATGATAAATTTGCGTCACATATGTGTGTGATGATATTTGATCAATTTGACTGTTTTTGACGTAGGAAGGATCAAAGGTGGGAACTCATTCCGGTCGAGATGCCAAATATATTATTATTTCCTTGTTTATGTTTGTCTCGGAATGTCTCGACTCTCGACTCTCCTCCAAACCTTTTCCGTCCCACCTTCACGTGCACTTTCGTAGCATTTGTAAATGTAGTAATAAATTTTTTATTTATTTATATACTTAGTCAGTCATATCATAATTTATACGTTCTTCGCGCCATAAGCGGATCTTTCCCAATCGATATCACGTGATCACTTCAGATAACACAATCATATATGATTAATTAACGGTAAATTGAACAATTTTGTGACCATATATAACTTACAAACAATTTATAAAGTTATATATAGATGAGTATAGAGAGTAGAGAGAGAGATAGGTATTTTTGTGAATATAAAGATTAAACAAAATAAAACCCTTCATTATAAGCATGACCCTTGATTAAATAATATGTGGATAGTAGAGAAACGTTTGACTAAGAAAGAATCCACACAGGGAGAAATGCTGGCAAAGGTTTGGGTATATATTCGCATTAAAAATCAGAATTGAAGTGGGTGAAAGCCACTTCAACTACTTCAAGATTACAAGGTAAACAGAAAGTTTATGTCTTTCAGAACTGGAGGATGAAACTATAAATCTCCCATTCTTAAAAATAGAATGTAATTTTGCAAGTTTAGGTGGTGGCCGAATCTTATTCTATCAATTTACGAAGAGAATAATTCTAAGGTTGTGAAGACTGTATACATTCACCTTCAGACAAAAGTGAAAGCAATATAAAACTATGGATAAAACTGAAAGATACTTAGAGAAGTTAGCTTTAGATAACCAGATTCTGCTGCATAAGGTCACATAGTAGATTTGGCAGTTGGTAATAAATGATGCCTCAGAAAACCTTTTAAAACTGAATCTGCCGGGCCCGATTTAAAACATCTTTTGTTCAAAAACGAAAAACAAGAGTTGAAGTATTTGGTAAGTATTCAGAGAAGTTTGCCATCAGCAGTGTGGCACCGTAGGAAAGAAGCAGGTACCAATGCGGGAAATTTGAATAAAGATCATTAATGCCGCGTGCTCATCAGAGCGCCCAGTTGCTACATTGCATGAAAAAAGGAGAGTGGTATACGAAATGGTATCTTTACCTCTAGAGAACTGAAGTGCATTTGTCATACCAGCGTCCACTCTGAGTCTCGTCCTAATATTACCTAATGCGTTCAACAGTATTGTCACGCACAATACTACGTTCCTGTGGATACCACTGTGAGTTGATACACTGATGGTTACATGCGCCGGTTGCCGTTTTTACTCAATTTCAACGAAGGTAGCAGCATTGTCATCTTCTGTTTCCCAACACGAATTCATGCCACGTGATGTGTAGTTAGTAGATAGTTCAAAGAGGGCAGCAGTCATGTGATTGTAGAGAAATTTTAGAAAGAGTGCAGGTCATTCACCATTTAAGTCCATGAACAAAAATAGATTGGAGAAATCGTTTTTATTCAGTTAAGTTATGACAATGGCAAGAGCAAAATGAAAATACGAACTAAAGATATATATATATATATATATATATATATATATATATATATATATATATATATATATATATATATATATATATATATATATATATATATATATATATATATATATATATATAGATATATATATATATATATAGCATATATATATATATATATATGTCTCACATTAATACCCTAAATTATAACAGCCTTCAAAGGCAGTACATACTCATCTCTTCCTGGTTTATATACGATCCTGGCCTCTCTCTACCGGCTGATCATCTAAGCCCAAATAGACACATCTCTCCTTTCGATATTCTGGTTTCATACAGCGACCCACTGACCCCGCCCCCATTCCATTTACACTGCGATCATGGTCTTCGCCGTGCCCCACACTTATCCAATAAACCTGTCATTCTACTGTCAAATTCTTCTTTCCTCTCCAATATCTCCACTTTCCATTCTCTCAGCCGCTGCCTCAGTGTTTACTGCTGACGTATTTTTGAATTCCTGAAATGCTAGGGTAGCAGAAACAAGGCCCAAAGAACTTCCCAAACATGAGATCCACTCATCTTTTCTGTATCTGGGAGACTACAGCTAAATGCCATTTCAAATCACAAGCCTGTAAGCACCTTCCTGTACTCAGTCTGGCTCAGCAAACCATCTCCTTCATATCAAAATTTTTTTTCTTTCAGGTTGAAAATTCTATTTCCAAATCTCTTTTTCTTTCTATTATATTTAACGAACTTACTTCCTCCTCCTCCTCTCCTCATTCACCGCCGCCTATGTTCCTTCGAAAGCTGAGCCTCAGCCTTGTCTCTACTGGATTATTCCCAGGTCCTTCCTGATGGTATCCTCTTCAATTAATCCAGATTATAAGAGTTAGTCCTTTTCTCATTCAGATGACTTACTGGTGGGATCATTTCCTTTGGTCTTCAGCACAGCTTTAAGTTTATATATGATATGTCCAACATTCCTGAAATTTCTCTTCTGATGGGCTTGGTACGCCCTGTGTTTGGCCCACAGAAAATATATATATATATTATATATATATTATGTTATTATATATATATATATATATATATATATATATATATGCTATATATATATATATTATATATATATATATATAAAATATATATATATAGCAGCAGGTATATATATATGAGGTAGTTATTATATATATATATATACATATATATATATAGTCAAAATGAAGATTCCAAAAAAGCATACTTTAACTATAAGCATTTTAAATTTGTTCAGATTTAATCATATTTATAGTGCAGTTCTTCATCAATTACAATGCCATTTGAGATTGCACAGGCTTTTGAGTCTCATTTGAGAGTAAGTTTGTCAGAATAAAAATAATAAATTAGTAAAAATAAATAGAAGGTCAAGAAGTTCCATTGTCCCAGATGCTCTCCTGCTCTTGCAACGGTCAACAACACCACACACACACACACACACACACGCGCCAAATATAATATATATATATATATATATATATATATATATATATATATGTATATATATATATATACATGTTAAGTTAAGGCTGGCATATACTACATATATAAGGTTATTAAGAGCAAAGATTGTTATGTTAAACGTAACGAACTGAATCTTCTTCCTTTTCTGTTGTTTCTTTTCTGCTTCCATGTTAAATTCGAACCGCAGGTTAGGACCTTGGTAGTTCCTTCCGGATTTATTAAGAGTTTATATTTTGAAATTAAGAATAATATAAAGTTAACAAAAACCGAAATAAATGACATGGTCGCAGATATGCAGCTGGCAAGAATAATACTCAGTAGAGTACATATTAAGTGGTCGTCAAAATTGGTCATTACAGACAAAATACAAAGCACACACAGAGGTACGGGTCACCATGCTAAGAAAACAAACCGCTTGCATTCGGTTTATCGGATGATGAACTGATTTTTATGACGAATCACCCAAAATCGTCTGCAATTATGTTGCAGATCAGTATACTCCACTTTGTCGCATTTTAAATAAACGTTTGGCCATACCTCGTGCATTCCTGGGCAAAAATGTCTCAACTCTTCATATATATATATATATATATATATATTATATATATATTATTAAGTTATATATATATATATATACATATATATATATATATATATATATATATATATATATATATATATATATATATATATATATATATATATATAGTGTTATATATATATATATATATATATATCTATATATATATAAGTATATATATAAAGTGGAGTAACAAAATAGCAAAGATGATCATATGCTAATTTAATCATCGTATATATATATACATATAGTTATATATATATATATATGTTAAAATTATTAAATATATACATATGTTGTTAAAAATAACGTATCGCTATTCTATGTTAATGATACTTCCCTATTATATATATATATATATATATATATATATATATATATATATATGAAGAGTTGAGACAATTTTGCAAGATACACGAGTATATGCAGCTCGTTTGAACGACAGATGTGGTTTGACAAAGTGGATTATGCAGTCTAATCACACGTATAACTTTTTGATTTGATTAATTTTTGCGTTTCCGGACGTGTTCGTCATAAAATCAGTTCATGAGAATACGAATCCATTATAACTAAAGCCGAATTTTAATCTAAATATGAGTTTGTTTTTCTTATAATAATACATATATAGTGGTGATTACATTTATAAACTACATTGGTAAACTTTTTATATATTTTTGTCTATATTATTGAATTTTTGATCTAAAGACTGTCCATTACGTTAACATTATAATAATGCCTCATATAATTATTATTCTTTTATATCCTTTGCATATCTATGATATATTTTACAAATAGATTTTATTTCAGTTTTCAGAGACATTGGTCTTTTACATAATATTCTTAACAACGCAATATAAATGGCTTCTTAATAAATATTGGTATGAGTTTAAAGGAGGATCCTTTCTTATTGTGAAATACGCTTCAATTTTTTTTTTATATATATTTTTAATGAATAGAAAAGAAGCAAAGGGAAGGAGAAGAAAGAAGCAAACAGAAAGAGAGAGAAGAAAGAGGGTCGTTGTTTTATATAATTTCTTTTCTCTTAATCTTATTATATATATATAAATATAAAGATATAGTATATATTATATATATATATATATATATATATATATATATATATATATATATATATATATATATATATATATATATATATATTATATTTTTACTGTATCTTCACGCGCGCGTGTGTGTGTGTGTGTGTGTGTGTGTGTGTGTGTGTGTGTGTGTGTGTGTGTGTGTGTGTGTGTGTGTGTGTGTGAGGGTGTGCGCTGGTATGTGTGTGTGTGAATAATTTTTTTATTATTATTTATTATTTCTTTTTTCAATTTTCCTTGCTTCAACAGCACCCTGAAAAGTTGCTAATAAACTTTAATCGAGACCTTTACAGTCCAAAAATTTAAACGATTCTCTCCATTAAATATGCCAGTCCCTCCTTTACTCTCGGAATCAACTTCTATTTATTTTTTACTAATTTGTTATTTTGTTGTGCTTTTCCCATTCACAACTTAAATCTTAAACCTTTTTTTTTTAAATAAAGACTCAAAGCCTTCTGATACCCAATGTATGTCAAATCAAATGGGCATATTTCAATGAGGAATAGAGAACAAGTCAATTTTATGTGGCACCCTTTACAAAAGTTAAGAAAAAAATATTGATCGTGATCACCAAACTTTGAAATTTAAAAAAAAAATTATCACTTTTGGGAGCCAAAAGCGTTGCCACTCTTATATATATATATATATATATATATATATATAAATATATATATATATATCTATATATCTTTAGAGAGAAAAAATATATATATATATATATATATATATATATATATATATATATATATATATATATATATATATATATATATATATATATATATATATATATATTTTCACTGTGGGCAAAAGCCTGAGGCGTACCAAATTCCATCAGAGAGAGGGTGAATCAAGATTTCAGGGTCAGATTAAAGTCGGACATGTCCCTATATATACTGCGCTTAAAACTGTGCAAATTAAAGGAAATTGGATAAATAGGTAAAGGGAGCGTGTTCTAGAACTTACCAGTAGAATACATGCAAGATGAAGGATAACTCTTATGTCTGAGATCAGAGAGTTGGATACAGAAGGGATACCGTCAGGAGGACCTTAAGGAGGAATAAGTCCAGAATTAGAGACAAAGGCTTGAGCGAAGAGTTCAGCTTCAGTAGGAAGGAGGTAAGGCAGCAGTGGAAGGAAAGAGGAAGAAGCAAAGTTCGTTAACAATTTTTGTTCAAAATGCCAGGAAGAACATGAAAAAGGGAATTTGGGAAAATTATTGTATTTTCAACAGAGAAAAGAGTTTTTTGTGCCAGGGAGAATAGATTTTGCACGATTCCAAGATTTGAATATAATTAGGAAGAGTGCCTGGAGCTTGAAAACATTGAAAATCCCTGAAGGGAGTGCCCCCACTGAGAATAGCATTTAAACATGATTATGAGTTTTAGATTAAATGAAAAAAAGATGGAATGGACGCCTCCATGCCGGAGAGAGGGTCACCTAGGTTATATGTTCTGCACTCTCAGGGACCACACTTTCCTAAGCAGTAATAATTTCAAGGAAAATCAAAGAAGTACGACCTCAAGAGTCCGACCAGTAGTAAACACTGAAGATTCAAAGACGTCTCCTCGTCGAAGTCTGAGGCCGTTTTGGCGGGAAACTTGAAGAGATGGAAAAGGAAATGGAGATAATATGATTGGAGGAACCCAGGGGCGGAAAGAATTTGACAGTATAAGGAGAATGACGGGAAATTAAGAAGAGTTTTTTTTTTTTTTACATTGGATTCATCTCCAAGGCCGTCAGGGAAATACGAATAGGGAACTGAACCATGTCCTGAAGAGTATTATGAATGTAGAATTCTTAGGCATGCTTGCAACTAAGTCTTGAGACAAAATGGGGGAAACTATAGGCGGTCGTGAATATTTGTATAAACCAAGAATTTTGATATCAAGAAAAGGAGAAGATGAGAAGATGTGCTCTATTTTGGAGCTTAGATGATCGAAGAATTTATGAAAGTCAGTAGAAGTAGGATATAAATAAACAGTATATATGATTTTAGGCATAGTTTAGGAAGAGATAGTTAGCAAATTCTGAAGACTCCAAATTAGAATGATGAGAACAAGCAACGTCGTTGTGTACTTGCCTTTGACTGCGATTTAAAGACAAATACGTTAAGGGGCTGTTTATAATTTAAATTTATTAACGTAAATTTAGACCTTTATAACTCTCTCTCTTATATATATATATATATATATATATATATATATATATATATATATATATATATATATATATATATATAGTACTATATATATATATATATATATATATATATATATATATATATATATATATATATATATATATATATATATATATATATATATATACCTGTAACATAAACCCAAATACCTCATTGATAATTGTGCAGCGCTCTTCGATAACTATCTCCGTTTTCAATTTCAAAGAGTGAAGTTAATAATTATATCTTTTCGACATCAATTCTGTTTCATTTTTTATCTTTTTTTCAAAATTAAATGGTGAATTATTTATCTTTTCATTTTGGTTTTATGTTTCCTTTCATAAGTCACAGGCTCAAAAAAAAATTTAATTTTGAAGACTTACATAACGCCAGAAATGAGACTCCTGCTCGTTTCTAACAAATTCTTTACAACACTGAAAGACACAATTTCCCCCTCCCATTGTTACTAATTTACGGAAAAACCCTTAAGAGGTAACAAAGTAAGGTTGTCTGCTGAAACCCTCGAACACCCGAGCTTCGGTTAAGAAAGGTGATGTTCTTCTATGTTGGAAATTGGAGTAAAAACGGCGAATGATGAAGAAATTTATAAGATAACAACCGTGTACCATAACAAGCCGGCAATTCCTTCGTGCCCTCAACCATCAATGGAGGTTATCAACTCACAGGTGATGAAAGATGGAGAGGTGGTCGAGGGGCTATTTTTGGAAGCCGCTCCTTTTGGCTTCTTCGAGGTTACGTTTGTTGGTTCCATTTTTAGGAACTTGTAAAGATTTTTTGATAATCCAATTGTGCGTGGTGTATGTGTGAACGCGGTGTAGGTGAAAATGAGTAGGACGAAGGCAACTTTCGAGAATATGGACATACAGTATGATAAATTAGGCTGAAATATTCTTTTACACTTACAGTTCCTCTAGAATTAAAAGATTACCATTTCGTATACCACTCTCCTTTTTTCATGCAATGTAGCAACCTCTGGAGCTGAGGTTGGGGCTTGCTTTAATGAACGATTTTCTACATTAATTTTTGCAACATTAATGATCTTTATTCAAATTTCCACTTTGTTGAACACAAAACCTCTTTTCCTACAGACCTTACCTCTTGTCTTTAAACAAAGCTCTGATGTTGGGAAATTTCGAAACCACACCCTTCTCCAAATTCCTTTTACTCTCTCTATCTTCGTTTTTTAGACAAAGATGAATGTTTTGTAGATGGCGAGTGCAAATCGGATTTTGTTCTCGTATCCTAAAACGGATTTGTAAACTCCCGAATTTTTTGTTTTATGGATTCGGCTCTCTTGATAACATTCCACAAATTTCATTTGTCCTGTTTTCTTATCTCCAAATCCTACTATGTGACTATATAGTAAATTCTCTGGTTATCTAAAGCTCAAAACAGAACACATTCTTTTCTCTTCTTTCTCTTCTCTAAAAAATCCTTTTAGGAGATTTATAGTTTTAAAATTGCCAATAGTTTTTCTCCAATTCTGAGGACATAGTTTTATGAATGGATTCTGATCTCTTGATAATCTATAGAAAAATTAATTTGTGCTGTTTTCCTAACTCCCAACTCTACTGTGTGATTATATCCTAAATCCTCTGGCTATCTAAACTATAAAATTGAACACATTCTCTTCTCTTCTCTGTAATAATCACTCTGGGAGATTTATAGTTTCATCCTCCAGTTCTGAAGACATAAAACTTTTATTAGATTCTGTTTACTAACTCTTCAACTGAAACAATCTTGAGTAGTTGGAGTAGCTCCTTACTCTTAATTCTGATTTTTTTTTTAATGCGAAGACTAATAAATATACCAAACCTTTTTTAAATTTCCAACGTTTCTCCTTTTTATATTATTAAGATTTTCCTCTTTTTCTTAATTTTCAACGTTTCTCCTCACATTATTAAGATTTTTCTCTTTGTCATATTTATTCAAATCTTCCAGAGTTGATCATTTCTTTATCATGAAGGAGTTTTTGACGTTTTGATGCTACAAATTGATCGACCTTTCGGATATAATTTCAGTCGTACTTCTTTGACTTCTCTTGGAATCATTGTAATGCTTTCCTGAAAAGAGTCTTATTCTCTCTCTCTCTCTCTCTCTCTCTCTCTCTCTCTCTCTCTCTCTCTCTCTCTCTCTCTCTCTCTCTCCATGCAGAATTCATAATCGAGGTTGTGGTCTCTTTATCATTTCTTTTAATTAAAACTCACAAACCTTCCTTTAACCCTGCTTGCTGCCTTCAAAAGTAACCGAGGTCTTTAAACTTCACAAACTCATGCTATTTATAATTCATCTCGGAACCGTGTAAAAACTATTCTATCCGTGGTACTAGAAACTCCTTTCGTCGTAAAAAATGAAATATTTTTCTATTCCATTCTCTTCCAACTCTTTCTGACAATTTGCAGAAAATATTAACTAACTTTTCTTCTTCCTCTTTTTCTGCTTTTGATTCTTCTTACGGTTCCATAGTTTCCTTACTTTCTGCCTATGGTTAAACACTTTTCTCAAACATTTGCCTCTATTTCCACTTTAGACGATTCAGGAGCTATTTATCCTTCTTCTCCTATACATTTTCAATTTCTTGACACTCTCTTCCATCTACATTTATTCCTCATATCGTAATTTCTCTCAGAGAATCAATTTTTGCAATCTCTCACCTTTTAGTTGAATTGCGATCATGACTAAATCACTAATGTAGTTTTTAAAACCTAGGGTTCCGGCCTTGCTCTCTGCCATGGTAAGCTATTTCGTCTCTGCTTGAAAGCTTCAACTTTTCTCCTGCTGAAGGTATACCCTCATTCACCCTGTATCGATAAAGAAAGATTCCTCTTAACCCTGACTATCACTCTTTTGCTTTAGCTTCTGTTTTGTATTTGGTAAAATTTTTGAATCTATAATAAGCAAGAAGGTCTAGAAACATCCTGATCATGCGAATCTTATGTCAAATAGCCAGTATAGTTTATGTAATGAATTCTGATTGGTTATCTTTCCGTTTCTTCTATTCTTGCCTCCCTACATTTTATCAGTTTTATAAATCCTTTGCTGTGGCACTGGGCATATTGAAATCAATCGGTAGGACCTGGAACAAAGGTTTCTTTCTATACTTTTCTCTTTCAGGATCTTTCTGAATTCTTTTCCAGTCGATCTATTTCATGCGTTGTAGAATGCCACATTTCACCTTTTCTATCTATCAATAGTTGTGGGTTTCAAAGTCCTGCTTTATCCAATACCATCTTTTAATCTTCATCAATGATCTATTTGCCACTTTACCTATCGGAATTAGTGGTCATTTCAGTCGAGGTTTAGATTTATTGACTTATTAATGTTTTTTAAGCTTCAGAAATGTCTTTTTGTGTAGTGTTCAGCAATAAATAGCAATATATTTTGGCGTACATATTTTTCTTCGTAGCTCATTTCCATCATTTATGTATCCTGGCGGAAGGTTCACAATGTTCATTTACATGTTCAAGTCTTGAAATATGTTGAAATGTGAATCCAAAAAGATTCTCAACCAAAATCTGAAACATTCATCCACATAGACACGACACAAACAAACAATTACACTCGTACAGTTGTCTTACAACGTGCATTGGAACACTGACACAGCAAAAAGTTCGTGCATAAAAGAAAAAATTAAAGGTGTTTCTTTTCAACGCTTTCATCACTACTTTTTTAATGATTTCCATCAAAACAATAGCGAAAGTTTAAGTTCCAATCAAAAGACCCCTGGATATGAGTGCGGTGAGTCTAGAGGAGGTAGCATAAACAATATTACTGAGACAACTTTGAGAAGACTAAATGGAATGAAAATATACACAAGTATTTTGAAAAACCGACATTAAAACTTTGTATAACACTTAAATCTACTTCAGGAGATCAAAGTAGAAGACTGAGAATCTACATTGTGGCCTTAAAATTTAGAACGAAAGGAAATTGAAAAAGTTGTCTGAATAATTTTGACAAAATAGAGTTAAGGATATTGGAATAAAGAATTATGTCTCAAAAGTAAAAGAAAGAGATGGAGAAAAGAAGAAGGGAAAAAAATAACGAAGCATAATAATTAATTCAGGTCATGAAATAGAATTCACAACGAATGAAAGAATGAGTCCGACAGTGCAATATAATAACAGCGCAGAAATAAGCAATCAGTAACGGTGACATTGTTAAAGTTAAGGAAAGTAAATGTGTAAAGTTACGTCATAACATTAACTATTTTCAATAAATGTACTTGGCCTTATGAAGTGGCGCCCCACACTGTCTTTGGCCTAAGCAATGGCAATATGCTTACCTGTGCCTGTTATAATCGCGTCAGTCGGCATAGAAGGAAGTGCATGTGCAAGTTTCTGTATATTATAATATAATAGTATAGTATTATATATATATATATATATATTATATATATATATAGTATATTATATATATATACTATATATATATGATGATATATATATATATTATATATATATATTATATATATATATATATATATTATATATTATATATATATATATTATATATATAGTATATTATATATATATATATATATATAATAATTATTATTAATTTTTATTATGTACCTTCTTCTCCCCAAGACTGGGGGTAAGGTGCGTGACATGCATCGGAGAAAGAAAGGTAGTTGAAGAATATGACAGCAGTATCGAAAAAGAGAGCGCCAGCCATACCGGCCGCCCTCTAGTACCAAGAGTGAGAACTCGTCGCAGTGCAAAAAGTCGCACCCTAGAGCTTCAACGGACCGCGACGGACCCTGGCACTATCGGCACTATGGCGTGCAAGTGTAGGGGTTCATGCCCCTGGCGCCAGAGTGGCCATCAACGCATACCACCTCCACCAAAGCCCGCTCCATTCGACGTCCTATTATGCACCTTTATTCTCGCTCTGCCAAACTATCACCTCTCTCTTCCAAGACATTCGTTCAGCTGACTCCAATCCAATTTTTTCTTCGCTCCCCAGCCAGTCGATTCGCCAATACACGTCACCGAGTTACAATCCGCCTTAACCAACCGAACTGTCAGTTCATCCTTTCCATATAACGAAACGCATCTCAATGTGACTTTCATTTATTCTCTGCTATTTATCGAAATTTCTTCACACCACATAACTCTCTAATACGTTGCACTCTCCTTCATGTGTTATTCAT
>JABUQX010067066.1:0-10000 GCA_015478945.1 Trachelipus rathkii | reverse complement strand
AATTTGATGTGGAAATGGTTGGCGCAAGATGGTGAGAGAGGTTCCGGTGTATTTGGAGTGAGAACGTCTGGAATCTCTCTGCTTGGCAATCTCTGAAATATAATAATAATAATAATAATAATAATAATAATAATAATAATAATAATAATAATAATAATAATAATAATAATAATAATAATAATAATAATAATAATAATAATAATAATAAATAATAATAATAATAAACATTATATATTAAGTATATAACGAATGAAGACATATATAAAAATTAATTAACTGAATAAACAGTTTAGAAATATGAAGTGAATTCTGAAGACCCTTAAAAAAAAAAATAATAATTAAAAATATTCAAAGTTGTATACCATACTATCAGTATTTTTAAATGCTAAATACCTACTTAAGAATTTATTTTTTTTGGTAACTAAATATTTAATTAATTAAAAAAAGGGGAGGATCCAATATTTAGATTTTTGGGACCCCATTTTAGGGCCCCCACCTAAAAATGGTACATCCAAATTTCGGAATTATCAGCCAGATTTTGCCTCATAAACACCAAACTGTAGCTTCTTACCTCTAAAATGTTTTGTGACGGTGCTTATGTGTCTCTAGTCATTCTGTAAAAATACTCTATTTTTTTCAATAAACCCATGTTTTTGACATTTTTCGTATCAACTTCCAGAATTTTTTCCGAAATGACTTCAAACTTGAAATATGCATAGATGGGGTCCATTACCTACAAAAGTCACATAGAATTTTTTCGATTTTTTGAGTTTTGTGCTCAGCGTTGTCCAATTTCCAAAGCCTACCTTTTTTGGGATTTTGAAATGAAAAATGCGATAATTTATTTCCTGTTTGAGGCCGAAGTGGATGAAATTTTCAGGGCATATGTAGTCGGGAGAGAGGCCACATTTTTTCTTAGATAATTTCTTTTTATGCATTAGTTTTGGATTTGTTCTGGAACAAAATTTTCAAAAAAAAAAAATTTTGCGGAATTTTTAAAATTTCTTTTGAGTATACAAAAAATTATTTAAGTTAAAAAAAAATTGGCATCTCACCCAACTATACAAGCCCTGAAAATTTGGTTGATGGAAAAGAGAAAAAAAAAAATCTCAATATTTCACTTTTTGGAAACGATTAAATTTTTTGAAAAAAGTTTAATACTCCAGCTCCTTTCTACGTATCCAATCAACATCAAATTTCAGGGCTTTTATAGGATGGGGCGAGATACACCTTTTTTACTTAGTTAATTTTTGTTTATACTCAAAAGAAAAATTTTTAAAAAATTTTACACAAACATTTTTTTTGAGAATTTGTTCCAAGAACAAATTCAAAACTAATGCATATACAAAGAAATTATTTAAGTAAAAAATATGCCTCTCCCCCGACTTCATATGCCCTGAAAATTTCATCCACTTCGCCCGAACGGGAAAAAAATTATCGCAATTTTTCATTTCAAAATCCAAAAAAAAAAAGGGGGTTGAAATATGCGGACAACGCTGGAAGCACAAAACACAAAAATTCGAAAAAAGCAAATGTGGATATTGTAGGTAATGGACCCATCTATGCATATTTCAAGTTTGAAGTCATTTCGGAAAAAATTCTGGAAGTTGATACGAAGAATGTCAAAAACATGGGTTTTGAAAAATTGAAAATTTTGAAAGAATGACTACAGACACAGAAAAACACCGAAAAACAACGTTTTAGAGGGGAAAAAAAGCTACAGTTTGGTGTTTATAGGGTAAAAATCGCCCGATAATTTCCGAATTTTATGTCCATTTTTAGGGGGGGGGTGGAAAATTGGGCGTAGCACGAGCCAAATATTGGATCCTCCCCTTTATAAAGTCAAACCAATCTACGATTTTTTTTTACCTGCTGAATATGTTAAGAGTTTATATAAACAAAACATGAAACACTTCACCTAAATAATAAGAAAAAAAATTAATAGCAAGCAGCAATATTAAGCTAATTCATACTCTTAGGTATATTCCTGATCAGAAACCCAAGGTCAGAACATGCAAGTAAAACCGCTACAAGTTTTTAACAAAACCAAACATGACCACAATATAAATTGAAATTAACTTCGCTACAAGTTTAATAATTAAAATGTTACTTGGAACAGTGAATAAGCCCAAGATAATACCAACTTACTTCTCGAATATCGAAACAAATTGATAATAAAACAACTTTATATAAATTTGCCATTGTGATAAAAAAGTAAAACCACCTGGAAAGAATTTCCCTACAACTTGCTATAATATACCCTTACAAGTTAAGATTGTGGAGTCTGTTCTCAAATTATACTCTGCCAATACATCAGCTGACTCCAAAGCTACGTATTAGTAATAGTAGTTATAATAATACATAAATTAGTCAGGTCGCTCAAAATACTTCGGCTTAAAAGAAATAAACAAACCTGACGTGCTAATACAAGTGCGGAAGGCTTTCCCAACTTGGTGGGAAATTTTACAAGTTCTTGAGGTGGAGCGGAATGCTTAGGTGATGGTGGCATGATTTTATTGTTAGACGAGTGAAATGAATGATTTCCGCTATTATCTGCCTCTAAGGAACTAGTTCTTAAAGATTTGGTTCTAGGTCCTCGTACAGGTTGCATATGTACACGTTGATAAGAATCATCTGATGTACATTTAATGGGAGACGATGTGTTCGATTTGGGAGAATTAGTTAAGTGGCTGCAAGGTCTCTTAATACCAAAGGAATGTCGAGGTGGAGTGGCAAATGTACGATTAGGAGACGTAGGAAAACTAGGAAAGATACGAGGAGGAGAATGAAAATGACGAGGGGAAAAATCTAATCTTCGATCTTCCCTTTCCAACTCAACTATTGATAAACCGTTCTTACAATTACACTAAAGTTGTTTGGAAAATTTGACGCATTGTGAGGGGCGTAAAAATGATTAAAATAACAAGGGTATAATGCGAACGGTGGATAGGAAGAATGAATTGCCCGGTTATGATTTATACAATTTTTACTATTGCAGCAAATATTCCCGACAGATGATTCTGATGATACAGAATGCGATATAGAATTGCAGTTAAACTTTTGGAGACTGTGAGAAGATATATATATATATATATATATATATATATATATATATATTTAGAAAATATATATATATATATATATATATATATATATATATATATATATATATATATATATATATATATATATATATATATATATATATATATATATATAACAAGGAATGCATGGCAAAAAGCACGGTTTGTCTGTTTAAGCTCAACAAAGCAAATATTATATTTATAATGAGGACACTTTCTCTCCTTTCTACCCTCAGCTTGATAACTCCACAATTTGCTGTAATATATTTAAAAAAATCTATCTATCTATCTATCTACCTACCTACCTACCTATCCATCTATCTATCTAAATTTCTATTTACATTTCTACCTCTATCTATCTAGTTACTTAAAATTCAAATTAGCTCGTTGTGATGTCGGATCATCGCATTTTTTCAAAGAAAATAAGACGTAACTTTTTGGATTTTGTTGACGTTTTTACCATTCAGTGTTCCATTCATTCCCTCTCTTGAAGATTTAGAAATATACGTTCTAAAGCTTTCTACTATAATAAGATTTCTTTAAATTAGATTACGATTAGGGTTGGCCGAAAACTACATTTTTCTGCCGCACCGCAAGTGGAGGTCGTGCAAAAGCACCGCATCGTGCTAAAATGAACGCACCACTCACTGCACCACAGTGAGTGCTTTGCCCCGTTCCGGTGCATCGATAAAAAAAATAACTTTTATGAAAGAAATAAAATTCAGATCAGTTGAGTTGAATATTAGCGAGCCAAAATTTTTTTGGAAAATTTAAAATACTTTATTTTAATAAATGTCGAAAGAAAATAAATAAACAAATTGTTTATCTATATACTATTAATTTTAAACATACCATTTTTGTCCCACAAGTTTTCGGCTTTTTGGTTTCATTTTATTTATTAAAAAAGATATTACAGTAATTAATTTTGAGTTTCACAAAAAATAGAAAGAATTAAGAATTTATAATAAAATTTAAACTTTTATTTTTATTAAAATAAAAACATTTCAAATGTGCGCGAGCTTTGCCGCGTGGAGCGCGGGTAAGTTGCTACACGTAGTTGCTAAAAACAATAATTTAGCTACTTGTCTTTATTATTTATTATTATTATTATTATTATTTTATATTAATTATATTATTATTATTATTATTATTTATTTGACTTAAAAATAATATATATATATATATATATATATATATATATATATATATATATATATATATATATATATTATATAATATATTAATATTTTATATATTAAAACACCTTTAACGTGCTTTATCCCTATGCAGGGAAGGTAACACGGGGGGACCACAGAAATCGAACTTTAAGGCCGGCTATCCCAAAACAGCGCCACCAACGTGTTAGCCAGTCAAGGTTTAATTCTTTGCCCCCAGGTAGATAAAACCCAACTGTTACGCGGAAGATTTGAACCAGCGTCCTCTCGTCTCGTATGAGAGGCGGTGACTCAACCTCCTGCCGGCACGATATATATATATATATATATATATATATTATTTATAATATATATATAAATATATATATATATATATATATATATATATATAAATATATATAATATATATATAATATATATATATATATATATATATATATATATATATATATATATATATAAACGTTTTATATATATGTTTTTATAGATAATATATTATATATATATATATATATATATATATATATATATATATATATATATATATATATATTTCTGTTGTGTGTTGTGTGTGTGTGTGTGTGCGCGTGTACTGAATTATAAATAATTTAAAGTCTTCACGAAGATATAAAACAAATTTTCGATGCAAACTGGGATTAGTTTAGTTTTAAGAATAGACAAAAACAACAACAACAACAACAATGAAAATAATAATAATAATAATTATAATAAATAATAAATAATAATAAGAAGAATAATCCATAATTAATATTAATTAATAATTGGTTTGAAAATTAGACGTAATTTCATATACTTTACAGAAGAAACGGAGTAAAAGCAAAGAGCAACACCCATCTTCGGGTGAGTAGGGTACACTGTCATATAAATAATACATACTATATCTTCAAAACTATCTCGCATCAACCTACCCGTCAAAGTTGCTACAAACCCCTATCCTCTTTATTTATCTACTCATTCGCTTCCATAACCACAATTAGTATCCTGCGTGCGTGTCCGTCTGCCGGCCTGCCAAATTCTCTTGTGATTTAGGCTTAAATTTCCCATAATTTATTTATTTTACAAATTTCTCTCTTTTCGCAGAGACACACTGTTAAGCACATTTATTATTATTATTATTATTATTTTATCACAATTTATTTTAAGCGTTTCATGTAAGTTTCAGGAAAATTATACTGGACCATAGAAAATAAATAAATATATAAACTATTTCAATTGGAACTTATCGTACAATTTATCGTTTTTATTATTATATACTGTTTTTTTTTTCATCGCCCTTCATTTATTTCTTCATCATTTTTCCTGCATTAAAATGTTTGCAGATTTCAAAAATGATTCAGTTTTTATGTAACTACCGTAGTTTTTTAGATACAGTTGTCAGCTATTCATACCTCAAAATATAGTATAATAATATATAATATATATATATATATATATATATATATATATACTTCTATTATATTTATATATATATATATATATATATATATATATATATATATATATATATTATATATATATATATATAAATATAACCTATATATATTATATTATATATATATATATAGGGCCCAAATTTAAAGTTTAGAATTCGAGTGATGCCACTCTTTCTTCAAAGGGAATACATCATGTCCAAAAATTACCTTCGCTTTCAATCCCCAATACAGTCTGGTCTGACACCGATTGCTGCGCGATACATCAGATCCTCATTTACTGGCCATTTGTAAACTTCTTCAACATCCTTTTACAAAAGGTGCTGCCTTTCTCTTATTGATGAAAGATTACCTTGGCTATTCTCTGCTCCCAATATTTGCCCGGTGGTCCCGACCGACCTCTCCAAATCTAGCTACCCTACTGCCTTATTAAAGGCATCATTCCGCAGTTCTGCTCTAAAAACAGGGGACAGTGTGGGAGTGGGAGTGGATGTCTGTCGTCCTTCTTAACCGTAACCTCCTCCCTCATTCTTCAATTTTTACTGCAGAATTAATGGCTATAATGATTGCCATTTCTCGAATTCTACTCCCTAACTATGACCACACACGTCATTTATTCAGATTCGCTCAGCGCACTCCAGGCGCTTAAAACTCCCAATTTCTTCGGCTGCTCCACTCTCGTAAGAAACAAACCATACTATGTTGGGCCCCTCTCATGTAATTAACTACTGGCAAAGAAATCTCTGGCAGAGACCAAAATGGTCACCTTTTCTTTTTAGAGCGGTTCCAGGTACCTCCCAGATGCCATTCGACAAGGCGTCGTCTCCCGTCAACTGATTATTATACTGCTCTTCGACAGGGCTGCCGGTCTTATTGGCAAGAATGCTGGACTAGTGATCAGCAGGGAGAAACTTAGAAATATAAAGCCGAACATTGGTGAGTGACCTTCCTCCCACCGACGAAAAAAACTTACACGCCTCCGTATTGGCCACACTAATATCATGCACAGCCACATGTCCCATCTGAAAATTTTGCCATCGCCATACCGCGCAATCTGTTCACCATATCTTAATTGATTGTCCCCAACTGTAGCCCATTTGCCGTAGTCATTTCAAGAGCTGAATATTCTTTACATGATTTTGTTATGTAATATTAGGACTATTTATAATGTAAGGACATCGTTTTAATTAGTTTACTTACCGATTTTTTTTGACTGAATATTCAATTCGCGATCCAAATTTCTTTGACATTTAAAATATGTATAAGCCAAAACCCACCCATGTAGTCGATTATTCAACCCAGTGTGCCAGCTTCTCTGTGGGTCGCAGTGGGTCCTGTGCATCAACTCAATAGATTTTTTTCTTGAGTAGATCTACACGCACAGACACGGATCACAAAGCTAGCCGACCCGGTAGAAAAAACTCGGGGGGTGGACTGTACCAAGGTTTAAAAAAAAAAAAAAGTAGATTAGCAAATTATTGGATATGGATAAAGAATTCCCAATTCATGAAGAAAAGGGAGGACCCAATTGCTATTGAAGGTTAGGGAGGGGAAGCTGCCTGTTAGGGAGGGGAAGCTGCTCAGAGTACCGGAAAGAAACGACGGTCAACGAAGAGATGATGGATGGATGGACCGAGGGATATGATGGTTTCAAAATTCACAGGGGGAGGGAGGAGTCCCAGATAAAGTGTCCATGCTTGAGAGGTGTGCCAACGCGAAGACACGTCAAGGTTGCTTCATGGAGCCGGTCAAGTCGGAAAGCATGAGGCAAATTTCTTAAAATGAGCTTAACCACACGCAGTTTGATTCCGAGGTGGTCGGAATTCAAAAATTCCTACCACCATCCTCCGAAGCCCTGGTAGGGACTTTAGGCGAAGTTTGAAAAGGGAAGGGAAACTCCGTCGTAATATGAGCGGAAAATGACTGGAGGTGCTATTTTGATCAGAAGCAGCCAATAGGGCCAATCAGCGCCCTCAATAATTTATTACTATGACATGAAAAATGTAAAAACCATATGAACCACAGTTAACTTAACAAATTAAAGATTTAATACATTAAATCTTTCATATTACAATATAATTTAAATAAAACGAGGGAAATAAAACAAACAACTTACTTAGAACTTTTACTACGGAAAAAATTTGAAGACCTCATACAGAAGAATCGTTTTAGAGCTGTTACATCATCATCTTGACCAGACTCCCAAGATAACCACCAACATACCCAGAGTTTTCCTCCTTCCAAATAAGTCAAAAAACGCCTCAGATTTTCCTTAGTCCTCATAATAACTATTTATATATATATATATATATATATATATATATATATATATATATAATATTATATATATATATATATATATATATATATATATATATATATTATATATATATATATAATATATATATATATATATATATAAGTATATATAATATATATATAATATATATATTATATATATATATATATATATATATATATATATATATATATATATATATATATATATATATATATAAAACAAACAAAAAAAAACATTGGAAATTAAAACGAAAACATGTTTTTTCTTTCTTCTTTTGTTTTTTTTTTCATATAATTTTTTTTTCTTTTTTATTAATGAAACATGAAAATTTGTACAACCATTCTGAGACGATATCATTGTAAACTGCTTCAATAAATAATAAGTATAATAATTAATAATAAATAATAATAATAATAACTAATAATAATAATAATAATAATAATAATAATAATAATAATAATGACTAATAATATAATAATAATAATAATAATAATAATAATAATAATAATAATAATAATAATAATAATAATAATAATAATAATAATAATAATAATAATAATAATAATAATAATAATAATGTTTTTTTTGAGCATTTTATAAATGGATAATTATATTTTTAATATATGATGATGATGATTATTATTATTATTATTATAATTAATTATTATTATTATTATTATTATTATTATTATTATTATTATTATTATTATTATTATTATTATTATTATTATAATGTTATACTTATTATTATTATTATTATTATTATTATTATTATTATTATTATTATTTTTATTATTATTACTTTTTATAATTTGGAAGGAGCATTAATACTCTAATAATAATAATAATAATAATAATAATAATAATAATAATAATAATAATAATAATAATAATAATAATAATAATAATAATAATAATAATAATAATTTATTTACACTTTTACAGCATTTTTTTTTAAATTTATATAATTTAAATCTTTAAAAGTACGTATTTACAACATCTACAAAATATTTGCTTCCTATTTTACAAAATAATAATAATAATAATAATAATAATAATAATAATAATAATAATAATAATAATAATAATAATAATAATAATATTAATAATAATATGAGAATAATAAAAATAATAATAATTATGGACCTAATTAATAATAATAATATAATAATAATAATATAATAATAATAATAATAATAATAATAATAATAATAATAATAATATAATAATACGTCATGGAGGAAATACATGCGGGAAAGTAAAAAATGTATTCAGAATGATTTTTTGTTTAAATAAATAAATGTTATGAAATATTATTATATATGGACACTACTATTAAATACTTACCCACGATAATAATAAAAATAATAATAATAATAATAATAATAATAATAATAATAATAATAATAATAATAATAAATAATAGAATTAGCTGTTAACTGTTAATAACTGACAAATGTAACTACTATGACTTAACACTATTACAACTATGAAAAGGAATGAATCGATATTACTTCTATTAGTACTAAGTATCGGTTTTACTCGCTCGAACATACAATAATAAATATAATAATAATAATAATAATAATATAATATAATAATAATAATAATAATAATAATAATAATAATAATAATAATATTAATAATAATAATAATAATAATCCACATTCTTTCCCGGAAACAGTGAAGTAGAAGAAAAATATGAAAAGTCGAAAAGAAAACCAAGCCTACCGCCCCCTTATATTTCTATTAGTGAGAACTCATCGCAGTCAGAAAATCTACCTAGGCTTCACGGCGGACCTGCGACGGACCCTCACACTTATAAGGCCATTGCTTCAATTGTTGGGGTCATTCCCTTGGCCCAGGGTGCCACAACCATACTCCCTCACAAAACCCGCCATTCACTCCTATTATTGACCTTTCTTCTCGCCTCGCAGAACTCTCATTTCTTCTCCTCCAGACAATCCTTTACTGACTCATTCCACTCTT
>JABUQX010067065.1:30000-43147 GCA_015478945.1 Trachelipus rathkii | reverse complement strand
GACTTTATTAGATCCTTTTTCAATCTTAAGCTCTCATTTTTATAGTGTTTGCAACACAAATGTTACAATATACTTAAAATATTATCTGAAACATATAATAAAAAATAAAAAGATTTGATAAGTACTTCCAGATGTATACAACACCAATAAAGCCAAAATAGGGGGTCTCGAGAATGATCCTGAAGATAAGCTAAACAAAGTTGAAAGTAACCTATAGCATTTAATAAGATAATAATAAAAACTCTAATATCTGAGCATAGGAGGAGATAGGAGTTCTCAACTGATATGGAATCTTCAGATTTTCAAAATATGAATAATAAAAAAATTCTACATCATCAGTAATTAGAATAAATAACTTGGCTTATACTGAAAATTAGAAAGGGATATATTAATGAGAGAAGAAATAAAGATCTAAGATATAGCGAAGAAGTGTTAAGGAAATTATATAGTAACAGTAACTTAATAGAATTGGATTAATTAGTAAGAGAACTGTAGATGAATAAGACCTAATGATATTGTAAATGCTTTTTAAGACAGTTGAAGATATCAGAGATGGTGCCTGTTTCGGATACTTCCTCAAAAAAGAATAGGACATAAATTTTATAATTGATCATTTCGACCGCAAGTTTCCTCACATTTCATGTACACTTTTCATGGAGTATTTTTTACGGAATCAAAGGAAAACGAAAACATGAAAATAAGTGAAATCTTCAGAGCAATAAAATTGCATGTAACAAATTAGTGTGGTTAGTATATAATTTATCAAATCTAAATCGTCTACTATATATATTTTCCTTATAGAGGCTGCGAATATATAGTTTGTCAAAGATATGCCACAGTTGCTTTAGTAATTGTATTTTGATTCTAATTTCATTTAAATTAAACATATATAAATAATAGTATAATAATAGACATCGACGGAAGTGACTAGTGGAGCTAGTCTTTATTAGAACCATATAACATGTTGTATTATTTTCTCCAATATTTAATATGTATTTGTATTGTATATTAAAGACTAATTTCCTCTTTTGAAGTTTACTTTCTAAAAATATTAAGGTATCATTTAATCCTTATATAAATATCTATATAATTCTTCATAATTTAATAGTAGAAATAACATCTTTAGAAATATTTTGAGAGAGAGAGATGAGAGATGGAGAGAGTATAGATAAGAGAAGAGAGTATAGAAGAGATGAGAGAGAGGAGAGTAAAGTGAACTGAAGAGAGAATAGAGAGAGATGAAGAGAAGGAAGAAGAGGAGGTAGAAGAGATAGAAGAGAAAGAGAGAGAGATGAAGAGAGAAGCAGAGAAGAGAGAAGAGAGAGAAGAGATAGAGAGAGAATAGAGAAGAAGAGAGAAGTGAGAGAGAGAGAAGATGAGAGATGAAAGTAGGTAGAGATGAGAGAGAGAGAGAGATGAAGAGGATGAGAGAATAAAGAAGTAAGATATAGATGAGGCAAACAAGAGAAATGGAATTGCGAGAGAGAGAGATGAAGTATGAGAGAGAAGAGAGTGTAGAGAGATTGACGCAAAAGAGAATGAGAAGAGATAGAGTATAGTAGAGAGAGAGAGATGAGAGATATTGAGGAAGAGAGAAGATAGCATTACATAGAGAGAGAGTAAATAATAAGAGAGACGAAGAGAGAAGAAGAGAGTATAGATAGCGCGAGAGAGAGACGATCAAGAGGAGAGAAGAGAGAGAGAGAGGACTATGGAGAAGTAGAGAGAGTGAAGAATAGAAGAGATAGAGAGACAGAGAGATGAGGAGAGAAAAGAAGAGATGAGAGAGATTCGAAGAGAGAGAGAGAGAAGAATAATAAGATGTATTAAGAAAGAAAGAAAGAAGATTAGAGAGAGAGAAGATGAGAGAGATTGAAGATATGTGAGAGACGCAGAGAGAGGAGAAGAGAGAGAGAAGAGAGAGAGAAGAATTGAGATGTAGAGAGAGGTAGAGAGATAGAGGAAGAGAACAAATATTCCATTAGACCACAAGAGAGAGAGAGAGAGAGAGAGATGAGAAGAAAAATAGAAACATAAGAAAAGAGCAAGAAAGAGAAGAGAGAGAGAAGAGAGAAGAGAGAGAAGAAGATGATGAAGGATGAAGAGATGAGAGATTGAGAAAGAGAGAAAGAGAGAAGTATAACAAAAAGAAGAAAGAACATATGATCTACAATTCGAGAAAAGAAATGAGAGAGAATGAAATAAGGAAGAGAAGTAGAGGCGAGACGAGAAGAGAAGAGAGAGAGAGGGGAGGAGACAGAGAGAGATGAGAAGAAGAGAGAGGAGAAACAGAAAAAAAAATGAAGAGAAGAGAAGAGTTACGATGAAATACTATAAATAAGAAGAAAGAGAGAAATAATATTATAATAAGAATAAGATATGAGAGAGAGAGAGAGAGAGAGAAGAGAGAGAAATGAACAAATACAAGTATATTGCTACAATAAACCTTAGGTTCACAAGTTAAACTATGAATTCAAATATTGAAAGTCACCGTAAGATCTAATAGCAAATCTCACTTATATAAGGAAATGAAGGTTTATTGTACTTTTTTGAGCATTTCCGCAAAGGAGAATATAGAAAGCATTAAAAAGGAAAGTAAAGTGTACTCCTATAGACGTCCACATGAGATAATTTTCATTATCAAAAGAGAGAATGAAAACGTTAGGAGAGACTAGCAAAGGATATATCAGTCAAGAAACGTGTGAACATGTAAGGGGTTAAGAAGCAAGTCTATAAAGATGATAAGCCAGAAGTACATATTTACTAAGATTAAAAAATTAAAAAAGGAAAGGCCATTAAACAAAAAAGAGAAAATAATAGAAAAAATAGGAATAAAAGAAGATAAAGAGAGAAAAAAAAATAAATATATAAAACACGAAAAGATATGAAGGAATAACAATACAAAATATAATAGGAAAAAATGATTCAAATAGAGAAATGTGAAAAGAAAGGATATAGAAAAAAAGGAATGTATTATAAGAGAAAAGAAATTAAAAAAAGAAGAAAGCGGCAGAGAAATATAGAAAATAGATAAATATGATATATATATATATATAGATATAGAGAATATATATATTATTTATATATATACGTAATAAATATATATATATCTAAAATCATGATACTATATATACGACAGCAAACATTAGGGATATCATATATTATATAGTCATTTTGGGCATGATATATATATAACTCTAAACATCTCCAAGAATATATAGAAATAAAAACAGAGAACTGAATACTGAATGAAGAGAACAAGTGGAGAGAAAAATAATAAAATTATATTATATAATAAATACACAAAATCTTAATTACAATATTAATATGTAAATTTACTATATCCATTATCAGAAAAATAAATATATATATGAGCCTATGACAAAAATATACAAAAATAAATAAATAAATAAAATAATTTAAAAAATATAATAAAAACAATATAGTAGATATAATTAAATAATAAATACATCAAATAAAAAAATAAAATATAAAATATATAATAAGACAGTAATATAGAATAAAATATAGAAAAATAACACTAAAATAAAAAAAAAATCTAAAATAAAAGAAAATAAAAATCATAATATTAAACTAGAATATAGATACCATGTATAGCTACCATATCATTCCAATATACTCAACAAGAGAATAGATCCCAGTAGAATAAAGATATAACAACAATAAAATAAAAAATAAAAAATGTAAATAAAAAAAAAATAAAAAAAAATTAAAAAAAAAAAAAACATATAAAAAAAAAATTAAAAAAAAAATAATAATTACATTAAAAAAAATAACAAATATTATAAGAAAATAGAAAATATAATAACAAAGTTGAGTATATATCCAGACTATTTATATTTAATTATATTATAACAAGTTATAAGTAAATATACAACTTAATATTATATCATTATATCACCTGAGAATCTTGTTGATAAGAGTCATATTCCAAGTCTAATTCTCCACTTGATTTCGACTTTCAAACTTGATATTATTTTATTACTAATTTATTTAATGTGAAGTAATTATTATTGTAAATTTTAAAATAATAATATTTTTTTGCAAGATTTTAATTTTAATAATGTAAAGAATTAAAAATAAAAATTTAAATGGCAATATATTTTTTTAAAATTTTATTTCTATAACAAATATACGCATAATACCTTGTTTCTGATTATATTATAGCACTCCAAATACGTCAAATTTGTCAAATAATGAATAAAGACTCTACAAAGTAAGTCACTCTTTTATAACTAAGTTCTTTACAATTGATTTCAGAAATATCACATATCTCAGTTCTATTTTGTTAGACATGGAGTCAATATAACGTATAAATACTCCTTGTTCCAACTATTTCAATATACACCATAAACATATCTGTTTAAATATAATAAGAGGAATAGATTTGAAATAGTAATAAAGCATTATGCAATAATTATTTTTAATTATGATGAAAATAATAAGTCAAGAATAGCTAATCAATAAATGCTACCAAAAAAAACCCAAAAAAGCCGAACGAAGAGTCTAACGCAGAATTTAACAATTTCACAACTACCGAAATGGGAAAAAACAGAATTAAATAATTAATTAGAATTAACAAAGTACACATTTTATCAGCAGAGAAGTTACAATCATAGCTGAACACACGTAGACATCTCTAACAACACCATTTACCTACAACAAGATAACTGCACTGAAAGGACGGTAAAATGCGACCTTGTTTGGCCTGACTGATCTTCCAACAATCGTTATGGAATTATCCAAACCATACTTTTCGTTTGTATAGATGATACAAAAATTTATTAATAATATTTTATTGCTTATCTCGTCAAGTAGATATCTGTAGGAAAATATACTTTTATTAAGGGGAAAATACACATTTATTATTTAGAACTTTTTTTGGTATATACAGTATTTGTGAATTATATGCCCTCGAAACAGGAAAATTAAAAAATGAAAAAATAATATAGATAGAGAGTAGAACAAATCAAAAAAAAAAATAAGTACACAATTGCTTATTGCTTTATACTCGTTCACATCCAGGAAGAGATTTGACGCTCAGAGATTATAGAGAGTCACAGTATCATAACGAACACACTATTTAATACCCATTCACTTATTTCATAATCACCAGAAAAATTATGCGCACATATAGTTATACACGTAAAGAAAAGACCTATTAACGCAATAACTTAACTCTTTTACTCTTAGAGACATAATAAGAATTAATTTACCAAACTATGCGTCAGAGTTAGAAATCTAAAAATTGTGTTTTTTAGTGTATATGGCGGTGACAGTATTAAAATTGTATATGTTCAATAAATATCATATTAAAAAATAAACAGCCATGTGCAAAAAAAAATCGTATAAAATTCAAATTCATGTTCATCAGAAATAGTGTCAGATTAAAAAAAATTTGAAACAGTATATTTACCGTTCTAGACAAATATATACAACTTATTTATCGAGGATTCATCTCTTCTACATATATAACACATTATCGCTTAAAAAAAATAAACTATCACACGACTATAGAAATAACATGTAAACTTCATGGTTTTATTTTCCCCGTTGTGTAGGAGATGAAAGAATGACTCGAAATACATAGCGATCGAACTAATCCACGACGTTACAATATCAGAGATAAAAATATATGGATTATCGCCTTATAATTTGGTTAATTCTTCACAGATTTATATATCCATTTTATTCAACGATAATTATAAGTGTGTTTATGCTATTGAACCAATAGTTATGAAATATAGTTCATATGTAGCAAAGGACGCTAAAAAATTAATAAATATCCTGGTAGAAATTAAAAAAAAAAAATATAATTGGGATATTTAAAATTATTATATTCATATTAAAAGAAAAATATTTATTAAAGCTAAATTCAGATGTATGTAAAAATCCGCTATAAGATAGTATTACAATTATCATTATCTATACTAATATACAAAAATGAATAAAATTCTAATTGAAAATCAGATGTTCTTCATGATGTTATTATTACTAATACTTATATTGTATGATACTTATATATAATAGGTATTTTACCGTAATTATATATCATAGGGTATATTGTATATATATAATATAAGGGGATGTTTTTATAGTATAATTCATAATATATAAATATTCGGCCGATAATGCATGCTAGATATATATACTAGTATAAGTTCCATCTGAGAAATCCCCTAACTAGTCATAAGTCAAAATTCATTATCTCAAGTATATAATAGGATTTTACTATATAGTCAATGCCGTGTAACTCTACATTCGTTATTCTAATATGTATATATAGATTTATATATATATACTTACCATTAGTGAGATGATAATCACTAGATAGATCCCCATAATCCTAGTAGATTAAGTAAGACCACATTATTACACATATAATTTGGCCCAAATAATTAAACAAATACTATCGACTAAGTGAGTAATTTTATCCAAGATAAGTTTAGGATATATAGCCTAATATTACCTGACTAATTAATTCACTAAAGTAGTAATTCTATACGGATTTGATCTCGTAATGGAATAATGGTATTTAAGTAGTGACACATAAATGATTGGTCGCATCATCACTCTGGATTACTTAGTGAGATCCAGAGGTCGATATTACTAACCATCGTCTAGATCATACTTATAATAATTTTAAACGATAAGAGGATTAAGGACCCTACTTGGCTATATATATATATATAATTTACCATTCTACATATCCTCTATTAAAATTTAGTAGCTATACCAGAGTGTCAAGGATATAATATATCAGATTTCCGCGCACCGGGTAAACGATGGCTTCAATATATGACCGATCATGACTAATTTTATTCGAAGACACATAGCAGTTACATCACAATAAAACAATTTACTGACCTACTTTACCTACCTTACACAGGTGAAACTAATATAGATAAGTTACATTTACCCCATACTATGTACAATAAGAAAAGTGTTACGTTTCATATATACTATTATAACCATAGTATTATATACTACGTGAAATAAATCTTATTGTTAAGTACAAAATATAAGTATATTTATAACAAGATATAGAATGTCTTATTGAGGAAATAGCTACCTCCCAACCAAACTCATGAAATATAATTATACAAACAGTATTAATAAGGTTTATATAATAAATGTTAGATATACAATTTTGGTATATATATAATTATATTTCACTTGCCTGCATTTTACGACGGGAACAGAAGGGGACGTTTTCCCATACCCAGTAGGGGAGGGGAACCCGCTACTGCCTAAAAAAAACATAAACAAGCAGTTCGAGAGTATCCAGGTTCAACTACTCCTTCCACCCTGATGCGAAGAAATGAGTCGCACACAACATTTCCCACCAGTGAATGGAAGGCCCGCAGAGGAACACACACCACTCCTTTGTCTCATTCGGTGAGGTGCGCTCTACCCTTGGTGAGCAATTAGATATTTAAAAATTAATAATGTTTTTTAAACCTCAAATGCGTACCCAGTGTGATAGAGCCACCTCGGAATGCAGAATGAAAGTCGCGTCTTTCGTATACCTGGAGAGAGGAACTACAGTGTAGACTATTTCCCCCTGGAGGTGAGTGTCTCGAACCCACATTTTGGAGTTATTTGTTGAAGTGGTAAGAAATGCATTACAAGGTAGCGAAAAGTCAGTTTTGGGGGAACTTTTGTCACGTTTCCATATCCTACACGCCCAAATCTACCTAGCGTATGTAATGATAAAAACGTCCACACCACTTCATGGTCCACCCCAGTTCCGCTCGAGCCCCTCTAATATGTGCCGGTCAGTTATATACTTCCAAAGTTTATTTTAAAGTGTAAACGAATGTGATAATAAAATTTCCAATTAATTGTCTTCCTTCGTATTATATAAACGACGACTAATTCACATAATGACACTTATATTACTTCATTAACGTACTTACATAAGAGTTCATTTTCTATTATTAAAAGTGAGCTTTCTGAAAATAACAAGGATAAAATCTATTATGTCTTTTTAACTAGAGCTATACTTCTATTACTGAAAGTTACAGTGATAAATATAATAATCATTATTATAAATTTAAATTAGGTAAATATACTAAAAAATTAAAATGTACCATTCATTAAAACTAGGACTTAAAAATTAGTAAGCACAAATTTTTATCTCTGATATTATAATAGGAAATATTATATTAGGGAATTAAGAACTGATTATCTTTCTCTAGAAAACTTAGTCATATGTCATACAGTGTATAATTATTCAACGCGAGATTTTTCGACCACTCGTCAAATATTATAAATTTAGATAGTGCCTATCAACACTAGATCTATTTCATTGTTGAAGAGTCATTCCTGTCTCATAAGTACTTCACATTGACAAATCAAATAATGATTTTAATTATATAAATTTTAACTCTTTCTCCAAACTTCCTTCCGCGCTAGTACTATGATATATATACTTTCCCTTAGTAAACTTTCTCTATTAGTAGTATGAATAAATATAGAGTTTGTTTGAAGGATTTATATAAAATTTTATAGAAATAATTAGTTATTAATAGTGTGTGAATAACTAAATATATATATAATAATAAATATAATCACAAATATGATAATAATATCCCTGGGGATAGCTATCAGGACAATGCCTCCTACCATTTTTAAATCTAAAAAATATAAAAATATGATATAATAAAGTATAAATTAATAAATCTATAACCGCTATATGACAATTAATGTATCAATATTTGTGCCTATAGTTATGAACT
This sequence comes from Trachelipus rathkii, assembly GCA_015478945.1. Classification (NCBI taxonomy): domain Eukaryota; kingdom Metazoa; phylum Arthropoda; class Malacostraca; order Isopoda; family Trachelipodidae; genus Trachelipus; species Trachelipus rathkii. Next base: position 34,385 of record JABUQX010067065.1, on the reverse strand, counting down.
CATAAACACAATCGTAAAAATACGATTACGTACGTTTACAAGAATATAAATTATTCGCGCCCTTAGTCCCAATCCTCTATTCTATAATTTCACATTGATCTCTCTCTCCTTCTAAACCTCACGTTATGTATTTAACAAGTTTGAAGAACGTTTCTGCACACCTTATTTTTTATCGAGAAAGATAAGTTAAAATTTTGATATTTTATGATTATTTTGAAATATTACAGTAAATAAGTATAGATTCACAATTATACATTTCAAAATATCCAAAAAAAATACTATCATAGAGATATGTCTTATATAACACCTGTCAGTTAGATAGTCGAAGATGGTTATATATATAGTCTCAGATACTCGCCCACTAATTTTTATAGTTTTTGATTATGAATTATGGTGTTGTTTATGAGTATATATTTAATTATTTAGCAAACTTATATTTATTTATATACACTATATATATTTTTTTGATAGAGCATATTTAATTTATTTATTATAATTCTTTAAATATAGTACAAAAAATAAAAGTACTATAAGCATAAAAAAACAATTTTTATTATTATGAGTCCATATCTAGTATCCTGATATAAAGATAATATATCAAGATCACAGATATCTAAACACCCATACTATGTTCAATTGAATAATATAGTAACTCAGAAATATAATTATAGTTCTGCGTAGGAGACACATAATTAATTTTCTAGTATCATATCATAATAACACACTCAGTAAATTATATATATACTCTCAACAAACACACAGAACTATCATATATGTATCTCCTCACTAAATAATAATAATAACGACCGAAATTAGTCAATTTTTTTATTCGGAGCGTAAGTTAATAATTTTTCAATATTTATTTTAAAAATAAATTGAGCATTTATTAATATACGTTAATCGTAAAAAAACTTCTAAAACAATTATTATTAATTGCACGTAGTACAAATTTAGGTTTATAGTTTTAATATTAATAGTTTACTAAAGTATTTATTCACCTTCAAGCTTAAGTATTTAACCAATTATTTGTAAGTTATTTTTTTTATTAGTGAGTAGATATAACTACTGATCTGAATGTATGAGTTTCCGATTTATTTTCACCGATTAGATATTTAATATATAATCTCATGATATAATAGAAATGTTATCTTCGATAATTGTTTTTTTTCACGATTATCATATCGAATGAATAACGAAACCAAAGTGACCACTAGTTAATTAAAAAATAATAATAAAACATTTCAAGATTTCTTTGAGCAACACACCGCTAAGCGATACATGAATAGAATACTAAAAAAGTGGTCATTTGCAAATAATGCTATTTGAGACTCACAAATATAATAAAATAAGAAATAATTATATATATATATAATAATTATATATATATTAAATTATATGTTATTTATATATATATAATATATATTTATATTATATATATATATATATATTAATATTATATTATATATATAAAATATTATATATAATATATATATTAACAGATTAAATATTATTAATATTTATTATAATAAATATATTATTAATTTAGTGTATATATATAATTATAAATATATATTATATTATATGTATAAATAATATATATATAATATAAATTAATATATATAAATATATATATATATATATATATATATAGTATATAATAATATATATATATATATTATATATAGATAAATATAATATATTATATATATATAATTATATATATATATATTATATATAATAATATATTATATATAATATATATATATATCATAGTATTATATAAATTATATATATTATTATATATATATATTATTAATATATAATATACTTTGCATATATATATAAACTATACTATATATGTACTCATCTTAATTTTGCATAACAATACATAGATTTCACTTTATATATTTAAATATATATATATTAATTATATATATATATATATTATATAATATAATATATATATATATATATATATTATATATATATAATATATATAATATATAAAATATATATTAAATATAAGAAGCTGATATTGTATTGTCAGATATTATTAATCAGATTTACAATATAATAAATATTTCTCAGAAAAAAAGTGTATGGTAATAAAATCAGTAGTAGTGATTTGCATAACTTTTGGAAAAAAATGAATGTCTCATGATATATCTCAGATGAATGATAGTCAATATATATGAAACTTGTACTAAAATATTATTAGCACGTCTAGTTTACCTCACTATATGTTTAAATCTATATCGCGACTCCAACTACCCCCCACAGTCTCCCACTCCGCAGCTTCAACAAGCCAGAAGAGCTCCCTTACACCAGAGACTATACTAAACTCAGTTAGTCGGGTCTACTCTTCAGTTTTCCGGGAACGAACCGTAGAAGGTTAAAACTATTCCCAACTACAGGAGGGTCTCCGGCAACCCCGCTCTTGATTTGCCTATTTTAGGAGAAGCTGCTCGGGAGGTATCACGTACGTGCCCTCACCCTAAGCTGGATACTCAATATGTGATTAACTCCTCCTCTCTGTTCCCCGTCGCGTCCGAAGTGAACTCCATATATGCCGTGTAAGTTCGATCTTACCAAGATATCTCTGGTGTACGAACTAAAAGTAATATACTATAATCTTAGCTTATATATAGATGATACCAGCTATGCTATCGTTAGCCATTATCATGAATGATAAATATAATTATGGCAGCAAATTGACAATTATTACTGTAGAAGTATTTATTGTATGGGCCAAGACACTTAAGAATTAGACTACACTCCCCTTACTACATTACACATTAGTCCTGCTTGTCGTTGGACAACCCATGTATATAAGGTCGCTTAGTGGGTATTTACAAAGAACACAAAATATAATATGGTAACTATAGATCATAATATATATACTAGCGAGACCTCATACTTAGCAGTACAGAATACAGATACTAGTTATCCAGGCATTGCAGAGAACTCTCGGTCTTTCGATTCTACCCCATAAATACTAATTTTGCCAGCTTTCTAGCGCCGAAATCGTAATGCACCGGTAATGCAAACTATTACTATCAGTATATCTGTCAAGCGACTCTTCTTTCAATCACTAGAATGCAAAGTGTATTGGCCTTCTTGGTGCCTTTCTGATAAAAAACGTTTATGGCCTGCGCACTCGAAGAAAAAGCACTAAAAAGAACGTATGCATGTGAGAAAAATCTCTGCTATGTCCCACACTTATTTTTCCTGTTCTTCAATATCTAGACAACTCTCTTGTGAATAGCAGCTAAGGTTTATGGTCTTACTTTTACCACTAAATAGCCTATCACTGACGATCCGGGCTCTCCGCTCATATCCATGCTCAATCAGCCTCTGCAGCGTAACACTACTTACGAAAGTTCGATCTACCTGCTCTCAGAGTACTTGAGTACATCGATAGCATGAGATACTGATATATATGAAGGGTCACGGAGCTAGGGCAGGAGCAGAGAGGAGAGGCAACAGAAGTGAGCATTACATACCAGATTTAACCAAAGTGTCTTACTCCATGGACGCAACTCGTCCTTCGCTTCACAATACCTCTGTTCAGTCTTCGCTGTATTGGCACATCTCACACTATAAGATTACTCTTATCGCGCTCCGAATTCATGAGAGGGAAGAGCGAGACAGTATTTGTATATTTCAACCTAGATCACGACTAAGAAACATTGTAAGTGCCGCTCTGATCCTTCTAACTATCGACCTATTGCTCGATACAAACTATGGTAATCTATATCTTAAATAGAATTTGCAACAAGTACATGGGCGGAGTTAATCTGACAGATATGCTCATCGAGCTATAATAAATCCTCATTCCCACTTCTACAAAACTTCATCTGATATTCTCGAAATACGTATCCTGAGTAATCACAATTGTTCAATATCCCTTTGCGCCTATCTAACTTGAGTCTGGTCTTTGCCTTGAGGATAGATGTGGCGATTCATTGAGTCAAGAGCAGCAGGAAAACTTTAGTCTCATATTCGGAAATCTACTCATGTATCAGATATCTAGATGCTATAATTATATAAGCTGAACTTCTACTAATGGCATGTGTAGTGCGGCTACTCCAAGCTACCTTTACTCTTCCAAATACCTCAGATTCCCGTGCTGCTTAACTCCTTTACCTAGTTTATGTCTATTCCAGATCTCAGTTCTCAGATTTTCACTCTTGAGGCGTAGCTGAGTGGAGAGAGCCAAGACGAGAAATACTCAACACTTATTGCTATAGAATAAAAATCTCCAAGACCAACCAGCGAAATGCTCCTGGCCAGAGTTGTAAGGTGTTTACCTTCACAAGGCTGTTTCTCTTATTGAGCGCCCAATGCGTTTTATCCACAACGTTTCAACACGAACACCGATATGC